>PPHD01000462.1:0-64725 GCA_002909625.1 Bambusicola thoracicus | reverse complement strand
TGGATTGCCCCAGGTCCATATAGCTGGTATCTGATCTCAAACATCTGCCACTGGATGTTACTGATGAAGTAGTGCAGAAGGTTATGTGTTTTTCCTCTCTCTAAAAATCTATCTCAGATTCAAACAGCTGGAGACAGGTTTAATTTTAAAGCCAGTGGCCACAGTGAAATAGTTTTCTACTTTCTTAATTATGTATACACTCTCACGTCTATTTCTCTTTGTGTGTACATTTATTTCTATGTATTTCTGAGCTGCATTTTCCCATTGTTAGAACAACTGTTACAAAATGGCTGCTTGAGTGGTCGTAATATTTTTCTATTACTTTTATTTCATAAGCTAAATGTGGGGCTTAGTGTTAGCACCAAGTATTAGTGATAACTGTATCATCTTTGAATTCTGCAAATCAACTTGAATTGAAAAGCCAAATGCATTCATGGAGTAGGCAAACTGTTTCTGATGCATTAATTGTCAGCATGTTAATGTGCTGTTTGCTGTTTCAAAGAGCAAAATAGAAATATCAAGGTGCAACTTGCAGCTCTCTATGTGAGTACAAACAGAGTTGAGCATTGCCACATATGTAACATACACCACATGTCAGCTGTTTCCTGCCTCGCTGTTGACAAGAGCCCCATTCATAACTCTTCTTTTTATCCTTTTGGTGAATAAGTAATTATTCAATATCGAAGGCAGGATATTTGGAACTGGCTATTTAATGTGGCAGCACAGGGTAATGAAATCTGCTGTTACTGGCAACCTGAGAGGGGAATGTAACAATTCCAGCATGGGTGTAACTGTATCTGCTTTGAAGGCCTGTTTATTTGGCACATCAGTGAACCTTTTATCCCAGTGAGTGACAGCCCCAGAAGGGTTACATTTACATGCATCCTATCATGTATTGTAATATTTAATGGTGGACAAGGCTGAGTGGGGCTGAGGGTAATGTGAACTTGCTTTGCCTCAGAGTTGAGCCTAGAAGACAGCTTGATCCGCAGTTGTGGTGTAACACACAGCATGACTAGCATTTGTTTATAATGGATAATCTTACTGATTACAGTTAAAAAGGGAGGGAGGAATATTGGAGCTGGCAGCTACATCTTGGTACTTGCACTGTCAAGCTGAAAACCAAATACAAATCCTTGTACGCTAGAGGAATTCATTATTTTTATGGGAGATGTACGTAGACACTGTTAGTCATGAGTTGCTTGTTTTCTGTGCTTCTTTTCATGCTAATTATTACAGTTTGGAGACAGTTGTTCCAGTATCTTGTATTATGACAGACTTTAAAAAGATGGTACTTCTCAAGAAGAAAAAAATTAATGAATTTTAACAAATATTTTATGGGTTCTGCTTAGAATTATTCGTTTTGTCTTTTTCATAGTTACTGGCAGGCCTTTCACATACTAGCACATCAAATTTGTTCCTAATTGAGTCTATGTGAGGTAGTCTGGTACTTTTTCTGCAGATTTCATTAAACTGTCTGGATTCCTTTTGCATGCTTTAAGGAAAAGTGCTCTCAGTATTTCCATTTAGGTGTCAAGTCCCAAAGCTTTCTTTACGTTGCTGGATGCTTCTTGTTTTATAACAGTAGTATCCTTCTGCCCAAGTTTAAATGTCAGAAGTTCCTTTACATTGCTCGTGTGTGTTGCCTGTGTACATACTCCATGGGAGTAGCACTTTCCTCTGTGATCAGGCTCTGATGAAGTTGAATATGGTGATAGCAGAAAGTATTCTAAAATTTTCAGTCATGAGAGGATGTGATGTGTGTTCTTTAACGTTTCTTAACGTTGATAGGCCAGTGTGATGATTTAATGAGATATCTTGAGCTATCCCACAGGGCAGTTTCTAAATAGACTGTTAAAAGGTTTGACTTGTTCATCTTGCAGTGGGATTTTGCTAATCTTTTTTTGGTTTGGGTTCCAGCTTTTCAGCTCTTGCACGGAGTGTTCGTGTTCCTCTGGAAAAGAAACTTGTAAAGATGCTGGTAACACAAAGAAGAAAGCAAATGGAGATCAAACATTCATTCCCAAAATATTTTTTGGAACGCGAACACACAAACAAATTGCCCAGATTACCAGGGAGTTGAAGAGGACAGCGTATTCTGGTGTCCCTATGACAATTCTCTCTAGCCGGGATTATACCTGTATTCATCCAGTGGTGTCCAGTAGTAGTAGTAACAGGAATGAACTGTGTGTAGAATTACTGGAAGGAAAGAATGTGAGTAATTTTGAGCATATGACTATAAGTGTATTAGAGTGAAAGGTAGTAAAGTTAAGGTTTTTTTTAATTTCTTCATGCTATGCTGGTTAAATTCTTCTAGTAACTAAGCTAAAATTACATTTTAATTGTCTGACACCATGTATCAACATTTTCTATGTTGAAAAACGTACACTAGAAACAATCTTTAGTGCTCATCCTACTTATGAGCATAGTTATAATTTCAAGAGTTCTATTAAGAATATTTTCCTTTAAATTTTGAAGTTACACATTGAGGACTGGTACCTCTGCACTGTATTTCTGTGGCCTGTATGTGTAGGCTTTGATAATGTTGTCTAAGATGTGTGGAATAAAGTGTAGCTATCTTTATTTTTGTAAGCATTTAATTTCTTGTATTGTATACATAAATGCAAAGTACCCTTTGTTTATTGAATTAACCACAGATCCGAACACGTTAATCTCTTCAAGATGTGCTTTTCATTATTGCCCATAATAATAATAAAAAAGGAACAGTTAGAAATGTTTTTAGCAAATAAAGTCAAATGCATGTAATGACTGAGGTTTTTAAGCTTGCTTGTTTTTCGTTATTTTTATAACCTGTAATGTTCTGTGCTCATTTGCTTCTAGGGCAAGTCCTGTCTTTACTATCATGGTGTTCATAAACTCAGTGAACACTATGCCCTACAGTCTGCACATAACACGTACCAGGCTTGGGACATTGAGGATCTAGTGAGTCTGGGAAAGAAGCTTCGTGCCTGTCCATATTTTGCAGCCAGAGAGCTCATGGTGGGGGCAGATATTGTATTTTGTCCTTATAATTATCTCCTAGACCCACAGATACGGGAGAGTGTAAGTATGTTTGTAAGAGAGTCACTGCAATAAGTGAAGTGAAAAAAACAAAACTGTAATGTTCTGTGGTCACAATCAACTGAAATCCTATTTGTATCCATATATAATCTACAAATAACCCCTGGGTTATATACTTTTTTCTTTTTTCTTTTTTTTTTCTAAAGAATGTTTCTGTATTCCAAGTAATGTTTCCTTTGTTCCTATAGCTTAGCTAATCAGTTACTTGTTGGGCTCATGGAGAACGTTTTTGAACAGAATCCTGTTAGCTGCTATTTCTCATTACTACATTTTACTCCAGATAACTATTTTTATATATTTCTTTTTATTTTTTAGATGGAAATTAACCTGAAAGGCCAGGTAGTCATTTTGGACGAAGCCCATAATATTGAGGACAGTGCTCGGGAGGCAGTGAGCTACAGTGTTACAGAAAGTCAACTAAACGCTGCTCGAGAAGAGCTAGATTTCATGGTCAATAACAACATCAGGCAGAAGGATCATGAGCAACTACGGGCTATGTGCTGCTCTTTGACAAAGTAAGCCAATTCTTTTTAATTGCTTTATGTCAATTAGTATTTAGATAATAGTATTTAGGCTCCTTTTGTCTTTTCTTAAAATGTTCATAATCTGCTTTAGTAGGGATCTCAGTCCCTTCATGATTTGGTTGCAGATTCTTCATATTTGAAAGTGAATTTATCAGTCACACCCTTTGTTTTCCCTGCAAAACTTGGCTCAAATTTGAGCGGAGCATCAGAGCTCTGAAGACCTGCAGCATATACAAACTTGTAGTAGAGACTCACTACGTCTTTAGAGGATTCAGTCAGCAAACTCTTCGCACAAGCACATCCTGTCCTTTTTTCAGGCACAAGTTGTCCATGCAGTGTTACTGATCATTCTTTCTCCCGATGTTATGTCAGCAGAATATGATTTTAATGATTTGCTTTTGTACTGAAATTGAAACCAAGGATGTGCTGAATCTCTTAGCACCTGCCTTGTTGGAAGACAAGTGTCATGGAGTTCAGTGAACAGAGAAATATAAGTGACTGAGAGTGTGGTTCTGGGAGCTAGAGTTGATAAGTAAGGCAGAAAGAAGCTGAAAAAAGTAGAAAGTGTTCTCCTCTCCCCTGCTTTGTTTTTATCATTGTTCACGTAAAGGAAAGGGTAGTGAGAGGAAAAAAGCATGTAAAACCCAGAAAGCAAAGAGAGGATTGGAAGAGGGGACCTCAACAGAAGCTGGAAATCTTGAGAGGAAGTGGAATAGAAACCAGTAGACTAGGGGCAGAAGCTTGGAAAGAAGGGAAGGAAACAAGAAAGCACAAGGGTATGTTTTGTGTAGAGTGGGAACATGAGAAAGTTGAATGATGTGGCCTTGAAGTGATCTGAACTCTGATGCAGTGCATGTCAAATCATTGTTTTGTTGCGTTATCAGCTGGTGGAATACATTGTGCAGCACACTACAGCAAGTAGTTCATCATTTTCCTATCCTCTGTCCTAAGAGTTAATGCTTGTGTCAAAGAAACGACTTCTGGTTTTCTCTTCTGCAAAAGCTAGTTCTCCTACTTTAGATATTTCAAATGCTATATTTTAGTACAAGATGGGAATAGCATGGTTGGAGATTTGATTGCCCTAAGCCTTTTAACCTTATCAGAAAAACGAAGGTTGATTGTCTTGGCAACTGCCAACAATAAGGAAAGCAGTTGGAAAGCAGAGGACTGGGTGTAAATGGCCAGTAATTGGTAATGTGCTGTTGCATAAAGTGATGTGGCTTTGCCAAATGCATGGCTAATTAGAAAAATCTTATTTCACTTGGAAAGGTCCTGGGCCCTCATTCCAGACAGCACTTAAGCAATGGGCTTAGTGCCACTGAGGTGCTAAAATGACCTGAGGAATTTGAAGATACAGTAATGGAGGTATACTACCAAGCTCTTCTGATGAGATACAGGTTTAAAAGAACAAATTGGTTGGGCAACAGAGGACCAATCAGTTGTTCAATTTGTCGTTCTCTGTCAACAATAGGATTTTCTAGTAGGAAGGGAAGGGGTAAACATGCTTGAACTGAAAGCAATCTGTAACATGTGCTGAATTTTTTCCTAAAAATATTGCATATGCTGGTTTCCACTTCAGTACTGGAGGTATCTGAGAATGAAGCTGATTTTATTGATGCTTACGGCTTTTCTCTGAAAATGAATACTTATTTTAAATAATGAACAGGTATTTCAAGTAGATGCTTTACTGTTAGATTTAATAGGATGGCTGTCCTTTTTAGAATTTGCCCTTTTTTGTGATGCTTTTTTTATTAGATTAGGGAAGTGTTTGTATTTGCATTTGTAGCATAACCATTTTGAAAGTATGTGATGGTGTTTAAGGTTTAGAACAGGGAAACAGAAGTTTTACATTTCCTGAAATGTTTTATCCATTTATTCGTTTCTGTCATGCTGGCCTCTTCCTAATTTTAGTTCCAGGTCTTTTTGATGTTACATTTGAGGAATTAGGGCTGAGTAGTACATTGGTGAACTTCTGCCTGTGTTAGTGATCATCATTCCTGAACAAGATAAAGCAAATTATGGCCAAAGAAATGATTGTTCTGGTAGTATTTATGGAGTTTTTTTTTTGTGACCTGGCGAAAAGGAAGGCTTTTTAATTGTTCTGTTGAGCAGATGATTTGCAGTGACAGGACAGGAAATCTGGAGCTGAAACAGTTACTAAGCCTTGTTGCTTTATTTGATAATGATTAACTGATTTTACAGATACATATTTTGAACTGTTGTAGAAATGACAGCTGTCTTTCTGATGCCTCCTGCTGGTTGATGAGACAGACAGCTTCGGCATTTCCTGAGAAAGAGGGAGCCTGCCTGCTTTTCTAGACAGAGGGGGAGAGCTTTGTAATAGTGCAGAGATGATGAGAGACATATTTAGTTAGTGGAAATCTTAGCTCTGCCACAAATGAGATGATGTGTGTGTTTAGGTCCTGGTTTTAGAAAGCCCTATCATGTATTGCATTGTCAGTATCGTTATAATTCAGCTTCATTTTCAAGTTGTAGCAGAGTTACAAATATCTGCATAGATACTAAAAGGAGTCATTTCATGCCTCAAGATTTATTTCTTTTAGAGAGGTTTGTAATCGAGAGGATGACAAACCAACTTTTATCAGTTAGAGTAATGAGTGGCTTTAAAAGTACAGCAGAAATATTTCCTAAATGAGCCTGACATCTTATATCATACGAACAGATTTTATTTTAATCTCTTCCTTACTGTAAAAATAATACATAACAATAAAATGTAAATGCATAGGGACAGGGTTTCCTCTTGTGTCATTGAGCTGCATCAAGAGCAGCTCATTTCAAGAGAGAACAGCTGGCTTAAGGAAAATATGGTCAAGTATTTATCACAGTCATCATAGAGTGCTGCAATTCAAGGTTCAATTTCTCTGGTACTTGGAATGCATTTCAGAGTTTGTGCTAAAATTGGTTCTGATTTTTCTTTTTTAGCTGGCTTCGGGAAAGCTCTAGTCAGCTGGTAGAAACAGGGTATGAAACCTCCTGTAAGGTTTGGAGTGGAAAAGAAATGCTCAACCATTTTCACGAGATGGGAATAACCAATATTAGTTTTCCCATTTTACAGGTAATGTTGTAAGCTATATAAATGAGTACCAGAGTTGTTAAACATCTTAAAATACCTGTAAACTGAATGTTGACACATCTGTTACTTTACTACAATTTTGAAAAGCTGTCTAAAAATTATACATGATGAAAACCAGGAATCCATTTGAGCTACTGCAACTTGCAGAAAATCCATGTTTTAAAGGTTAAAATTGATCGTGTACAATTATGTTAAATTGAGCCAGTTAGTCACTGATAGCTTTGTCTGTTCTATCTGTCTGCATTTTTTATTGACTGTTGAAATGTACTTAGAGTATTTTCAACCCTATCCTTTCTTTTTGTGTAAGCCAAATACATTAAAAGCTCTGTTAGTTTTCCTTTCCAGTTGTATCTTCGGTCAGACTTTATAGGTGTCGTAGGTGAACTTTTAAAGCAGTGTGCTGGTTGTCTTGCGTCTGTACTAACTTTGCTTTTGAGAAGATAAATCAGAATGTTAATGTGGAATTTGTTTGCCTCTCATAGAAACACCTTTCTGCTGTCTTGGAAAAGGAAGAAAAAATATCACTGTTTGGTAAAGAGGAACTTGTTGAGATACCTATTGTGAGCTCTGCCACTCAGATTGTGCTGAAAGGGTTATTCATGGTTCTTTTATATCTTTTTAAAGATAACAGCAGGTCAGTGTAAATACGTAGCCTGATCTGGGTGGTGGTGTTTGATTCAGCTGCGTTGCCAAACAGTCTGTTTCATCTGTGCGACACTTTTGTTATAGTGTCTGGACTCTGAGGAAAAACTAACATTTCAAAAAGCTTCAGGAAATTTACTTATGTGGGAAGAATTCCTTGAGAACTAATTTAAATACTACCAAATCATATTGGTTTCGCTCAGGAATAAATTCAGATGTTGAAGAAATTTATTTGAAGGTTAGAGATAAATTTTCTTGATGCATTGCCAAGTTAAATGTGCATGGGTTTTGTTTTTCTACATAGCACTTATTATTTGACTTCTGTCTACTTCCAGCAGTTACTAATACTTTCTGATTTAAGCCTTATATTTAAAAAATATTGATTACTGTGAAGCTTCATTATTTGTCCAAAAGGGGAGAACTGGCAACTCTTGTAATTTTATAACTCTTGAAGAGTTATCTTCTAGTAAAGTCTTTACAGCCTTCACAATCCACAGCTTTCCTGTTTTCAGATAATGCAGCATATAAAATTATTTTTTATACTTAAATTTAAAGGCATGGTAGCAACATATCGTCTTTTCTTTTTATAAGCTTAATGCTTACAGTTTGCTTAACTGTAGTTTTTATGTTTCTGTGCCTCTTCATAGGTTTGCAGATGATTACAGAGTTGCTTTGCAACAAACTTATGCTTGGACAAATGAAAACCAACCTGATGTTTCAGATACCAGTGCTTTCTTTACAAAGACCAAACATAAAAGGAATTTGCGACATAAAACTGTAGTCCACATGCTTAATTTTTGGTGCTTGAATCCTGCTGTGGTAAGCTGGGTGTGAAGGAACTAATTTTGAATGACAGCAAATATATGTAGATGATTGCATGTGTTTTCTGAATTCCTTCATTTCTCTCTCCATCTTAGGCTTTTTCAGACCTAAATGATGTCAGGACAGTTGTTCTGACGTCTGGTACACTCTCTCCAATGGATTCATTTTCTTCTGAACTTGGCGTGAAGTTTTCTATTCAGCTGGAGGCAAATCATGTTATCCGGAACTCACAGGTAGACTCCTGCAGAGTTGTTCCCTCCTTTGAGGTATAATGCTGGCCGTTGTGAAATAAATGTAACTTGCAATGCACAGATGCATTCTGTGAGTATGAAAAAAAATGTACAGACCAGGCTGGTATTTGGAATTATGCAATTGTAAAGTAAACTTTCAAATGTACCCCTTCCATTTGAAAATGTAATGCTATGCTATTTGATAATTCAGTTTCGTCTCAATTATTGTGCACTTCTGAAGCCTTAAGTGCCAGGACTCGTTTGCTTAGGGAGACATCTCAATATTTTAATTTGACTTTAAAGTTTCATTGTTTAGCATAATGTAATTTAGCACGTTTTATGTCACTTACTTCAGTATTAACTTTTTAATTACACAAGGTTTGGGTTGGCACCATTGGAGCAGGCCCAAATGGTCGGAAGCTGTGTGCCACGTTCCAGCATACGGAGACCTTTGAGTTCCAAGATGAGGTGGGAGCACTTCTGCTTTCAGTGTGTCAAACGGTTGGCCAAGGAATTCTGTGCTTTTTGCCATCCTATAAGGTAAGGAAATCTCTCTTCATATTTTTCCTTTAAAAACACTCGCTGTACATGAAAAACATACCGTGAATTTTTTTGTGCTACACATTAACATGTGAATGCATATAGAATAAATATATTGCAGTAAACATAATTATATTGCATTGTACCTTCTTCTGCTCATGTTGGTGGTATGCCGATTTGTTTTTGTGAAACAGCAGGCTCAGATTTGTTTTCAACAATGTCTTTATCTCAGTAATTATGAAAGGAGTACGATTTTTTTTCTTAAATTGTTTCCCGAGTGCTTCAAAACTATGAAGTAAGAAGAACAACTCTGCTTGTTCTTTGTATGATATTTGAATGCAACGTTTATCCAGTTCATTGCTTTCCTTGTTTCTTGTTTGCTTTCACTGCACTGAAGATTGTGGTATATTTTTTCCTGAGTCTGATGGGAATTGCTCTCTGGCATCAGCTGAAAAGAATCAAATTTCTCAATTTCAGACTACACGATATCGAATTTCACTAACAACAGATATCTAATTATGGTTAATTTGTACCTCACAGAAGTTCTACTTTTGTCTCCGTTAGTTCTGGTTAATTATGGTCAGCTCTAGGGAACAGGAATATTAACCTGCAAATATTAATCTGTTATTCTTGCCCACTTTTCAGGTAATATTTGCAAGAATCTGATTTTTTTTCATTTTGAATTCTAAAGAATCTTAGCAGTGTTTTAAAAAAACAAAAACCCAAACTCAACCAACCAAAATAAAACCATTAAGGCCCCTACTATACAACAAAAAAACACCTCTCAGTCTAAAGGGAAAATAAAGTTTTCAGGCCGTTTTGCAGGGTTCCTTGCAAGAGAATATTTTTTATAATGAAAGAAGACTTGTCTGTTGTTTTTTTTCCAAGCTTTCATGTTAGTTTGATCATTTAACTCAATGACAGATGATAAAACCAACAAAGGTTAGCAAGGCAAGGATTTCTCTTCTTTTTTCTTTCTGCGTGTTTTTAAAGGATTCCAGTCATCAGTGCAGTTACTGGCTGTAACCATTAGGTGACCACATTAGACCAGATAATGTACAGTCAGTGAAGAAAGGGGATTGCTGACTATAAATTGTTTAACTTAGCTCTCAAAACTCTGCTAATACACAAAGGCAACGATCTGAGAACAGATTTTGCATTCAGTTCTTAAGGAATTTGAGGGCATATTTCAGTTTTCAGTATCATCACTGTTCTAATTAGCATTTAATGTTAAGCAGCATGTGATGGTTGATCTTGTTATATACAGACCTGGCAAATGCTTTAGGAAGTTTTTATGAGAATAGTAATCTGAAATGAAGGTACGGAGAGACTTTGTAATGACATTTAGTAAAGAAGGAAAGAGATTGCTGGACAGCTTTGGTACCCTTCCCCCTCTCACTGCCCTTATGCTTCGCTAAAGGTCACCCAGCTAAACACGTTGAGTGTTTTTTCTTTGTGGGAATACTTCCATGAACCCAGCGAAAGTATTGATAAATATAAATTGCAGACAATTGAAGGATGATATTTTAAAATCACATTGCCAATATTTTTCTATGGATGCCCTTTTTCATTCCACTTCTTCTTTTATTCTGGATTGGGTTGCCTTTAAATCTAAGAGATTAATTTGTTGAAAATACAGAATAATGTAAGCATAAGTATATTAGTACAGGGAAAAGAAGATATTTTTCTTTCATCGTCATACAGAATATGGTTTACCTGCAGATTTGCATTTCAAAACTGCTTATCAGAGATTTTCATGGGGAAATTGCACCTTTTCAAGAAATTGTGCAAGCCTGTAGAGATGGGATTAATATTATCTGATCATGTATCTCACTAAATTAATGATTATGAGTTAGTCTGATATCTTCAAAAATTAGGTTACTTACAGAATTTCAGTTTCTACTCCCTTATAAATAAAAGGACAGAAAAAAAAAAGAGGCAGAAATTGCATCTGTAGGTTTTAATAAAATAAATTTCCTTTTCTGTTGTGAGAATGGTATTTCTATGCTTTTTAGCCTTAATCATTGGGAACAGAAGGAATGGAGGTGTACCACTGCCCACAGGAAGCAGAGGTAGAAAAACCAGCCTGTGTGGCACAGTGTGTCATGATGAACTGTTGGGAGCATGGAGCCAGGAGACAAGCAGTGTTCTCTCGCTGCTTGTCCTCTTAGACAGACAATGTCATTATTCAACATCAGAAATAAAATAAATTTATGGCAAAAAGAGAACAAATGAAACCATTTAATCTTCTTCCTGCTCTGGAAGTTTAGGGTGTTTTTATAACTAAAGCTTATTTCTCTATATTTTGCCTGGAATTTCAGGTGGCTTTGTAAATGTTAAAGAACGATTTCCAGGTGAAAGTGATGAGCCATGTATGCATGTCAGAGCCTGTGAAACCTGAGCAGAAATGTAGTGATTTGTTTCAGACTTCTGAAGTGCTTAATAGAAGTCCTACTCAACAAGTACAGATGCCAAGGTACTTGAAAGTTTCTGTGCACAAAAAAATGTCACAACTTTAACCTAATCATAAGAAGAGAGAAGATGATAATTCTAACAGAATGTTAGAAATTTCACCAGGGTATGGTGCTATAGGAGCTAGCATTCAAGCCAAATACACCAAAAAAACAGTAGTAGAGAAGCTTGCCTTTACCTTAATTAAACATTTGATTGTATACGTACAGCAAATATCTGAGATCAATTATACAGTGGAGAAAAATGTGTACACAAGCAGAGAACAGTACACATTTTGTAGTTTTCTGTTATAAAGAGCTGTGATACTATATTTAATATACAGAGTAGTCTCCAGTAACATTATTTTTTTGTATTTGTCAAAGTTCCAGTATGTTGACTTTTACTTTTTAATATAAACTTAACTTATTAAATTGCAAACCAAGATACTTTTTAGGGCTACTAAAAGACACACTGTTGATACCGTGCAACAGAAATGCATTTATGTGAAAATCAGTAGCAACTCCAGGAAAAACACTCTATAAAAGAGAATATCAGAAGGTGAAAAGATTACTCAGAAATCTAAGATGCTTTTAAACAAGATTAAGATAAGGACCATTAAGGTTCATGTCGCCGACCTGTCTGCATTAAGATATATCTTGCCTGGTGCCTGCATCTTAGATGATTCATTCAATATGTGTCATATCAAAGTCAAGGTATCCAGCGAGGAGAAAAATGCTAATGCTTATAAATTTTAGTGATAATCCATCATGATGAATTAACTGACCTTTCTTTAGTAGCTCTTTTACAAAATAAGCTCTGGACAATAATGTTAATGTTTTTTTTCCTGTTTTTTTTTTTAAGATGTTTGTTAATTTGTATTGCTAATTATTGACTCATAACTTAGAAGTAAAATGTTTAAAATAGTTGGTCAGAAGGCTTTGGATGACTTGGTTTTTAAGATATTTGCTTGAGAATCAGATTTTTTTTGCTACTTTCTCTCTTCACCTTTAAGAGGTAGGTAGTGTCCAAATTAATCATATTTCTTCTGTATCTCCTTTCCTTTACAAAACCTTTGAAGTCAAATACCGATTTTAATTGATAGTTGCATTTATGTCGCTGTGTATTTCATGTTTTGCTGCCTCAAATAGATTTGTGGAGGTGATAGCTGGGAAAATGAGGGGAATTCCAGGAATACAAGCCTTAGACTATAGAAATATTAATTACTTCATTCTCTCTTTTGAGAACCTTTAAGAAGTGGCCGAATGGTCTAAATCTGCAGTTTAAATATTACTTGCTGTACTATCTATGAAGTATTTATATCCAAATGTCTGTAACACAGATTTTTCTTGTACTGTTTGCATTGCCGTGTGTTTTAAAATGCAGGTGGCAGTGGATTGGGGTTTGCAGCTATGCTGCTATGTGAAAGAATTCCACTCTTAGTGAGTTTTAAACTATGTAAGTCACTTTTTCACTGGCAGAAATAAATGCTGAATTGCATTTTGGAGTTTCTGTGGATCCTGGTGGAAGTTCTATCGATCGCATCTCGTTTTCTTGAGTGTCTTGACTGGTCACCTTGTCTTCAGTAAGGACAAATAGGGCAGGCAGCCAGCTAATCTGTTTTAACTGGAACACCTATGTTTATCACTTTGACTCTTTTCACATTTAAGGTATCAGCCAAAGTAGTGGTGCTGTTACAGACAAGTGTTTTTTCCCATTCTTTTGATGTACTGTTCTTGGCAGTGCTATATGACTTTAGGTAAGCACACCTCAACAATATCACTTAACTCCCTGAGCAGAGCACAGCAATTGGTCCAACTCGGGCTGCTTTCAACAGGCAGACTCTTCGGATTTGGTTTAGGTAGTTAGTTTAGACCTCGATTTAACCTCTGACTATTGCACTTTCCTGCCATTGCACAGCAGTGTGCTGCATTGGATATGAGCCCCAATCCTGGGATATTCTGTCTCCTGGCCTGGACATAAATGTGCCAACCCCATATATGACAGGCTGAAGGAGGGATACAGTTTCAGTATTAATTCTGAATGTCTGTCTCTTCTTAGTACAAGACCTGGTTTTTTGTTGCTTTTTTTTTAGTGAGATTTGAGATTGGTAGAAAAAAATAATTCTCAAAGAAGTTTTGTCACAGTGGCAGAAAATGAATTGGACCTAATGCTGAAAAAACAGCAGAATGTATTCATTTCTAAAACTTTCCTGAAATACAGTTTTGTAAACAAATTATAAGAAACTCATTTTTGCTATCATCAATAAGAAAAAATGCTGCTTTCTGACAACTTCTATTTATTTAATAAATTACTTCAATACATTTACAAAAGATGGTAGTCTGTTTGGCCAGGCCTATTAAAAGCATTAAGATTTGAGCACTGGCTGTTAAAATGAGTAAATGGCAATATCGCAAAGTTAAACAAATGCCAAAAAACATTTTCCAGAGTACTGGGATTGTAACAATACCATTAATGAGGGCAAAGAGGTTTTAATGCAATTTGCACGTTCTAAAGTTTCAAAAAGAGGTTTTGAGTTAGTGCATTATTAATGTTCTGAACATCTGGAACTGTGTAAGAGCCATAGACGTTGAGCAAGTGCAGGGTTTCCCCACTAGGTCTGATGCTGACTGATTTCCTCCCCAGCAAAAAGCTTGTTTTAAGAAGTTTGAGACAGTAAAATGACAATATCCAGATAAGAGATAAACATTCCACAATGCCTTTTTGCTTGTAACGTATGTGGAGGAAAATTTGGAGACCATTAGGTTTGTGCAGTTAAAAGGTGAATTTGAAATTAAAGAGGAGAATTGCAATTTGCACCCAGATGGTGCTCTGAGGTACGGTTGCACTGATTGCAGAGAAATTACCTAATGCCACCGGGTGGGCTCCATAAGGTTGCTTACATTTTTCTGTTGGATGCATTTAGGTATAGTTTGGAGGAATAAATACTCTATCAGGAGTAACATTCTCCTTTTTGTCCTTGTTTGATAGCTGTAGGAGTGCTTTGAGGAAGAGATGTGCTCCTGTGTGTAAATCTTTGCAGGAAATGGGAATCTGTTTGCACCCAACACGTTTTATGGCATAAATATATAGTTTTAAATTGCATAAACATTCACTTTCTGCATCATTTTAATATTATAAAATGTAATTTGGAGTGCTACGGCTTTAAAACGATTCTGTAAAATGTTGTTTCTCATATCACAGAATTGTAGGTTTTGGAAGGGACCTCTGGAGATTATCTAGTCCAAACCCCCTGATTTCAATGTGTCTATAGTTTTAGATGTCCTAACTATAGTTAATATCCAGCATCACATTCATTGGGATGAAAAGAAAGGAGGTCTTTAAGCAGGCTGGCATATCAGAGATAAGTTATGAAATAATTGTAAATTAATAATGATACTCACTTTCTGCAAAGCATTTGCTTGCTACTCTCAAGGGAAGGGCATTCTTTTACTTCAGAAGACTTATTTGTTTGAACCAAACAGCTGCAGTGCTGCTATTACAGTATGTAACAAACCCTAAAACCAAGGAGAGGCTTTAGGGAATAGAGTTCTGTCATCCTTGCTGACTCAAATTATGCGCAGGTACCTAACAACTGAGGTAGTGTAAAATGATGGAAGAGTAATTAAACAAGTGAGAAGCACTCCATGCTTCTGTCCTGGCTATAGTGGCTCTGTGCAACGCCCTCTGGAAGTCACTAAGGTTTGTTTCAGGGACTGCAGACTGCTGAGGTTGGTCTTGTGACACCAAAGTGACCGTTTTGGTGTGGGTTTTATTTGAGAAGAAAGACTTATGCCAGATTCTAAACCTGTGTCTGTTGCCTTCCTCTGAAGAAAATCTTAGCAGACTGATTTCCATGTGATGGGGCAGAAAATAAGTGATCTAAAAAAGCTGAATTTTAATGACTTGAACGATGCATTTCAACGTTTGTACCTAATAAATGTAGATGGAGTTTTCTTTTCTTGTTGACCACTGGCTTTTCATTGCTTTTTACTCTCACTCTGTACTAGTAGTTTTCCTACTGATCTTTATCTCAACTTCCTCGTGTTTTATGGTTTTTGTTGCTCCCATTAATCATATACAGTATCTTTTCTTTCATTTTTATTCTCCATTTTTTCATCATTTAAAAGTTTAAATGTCTGTAATATAAACTGTCTTGATATTGGAGCCCTCGCATTCATCCAAAAGACCAATTTTCAGGCTTGGTGTGTGTTTTCCGAGGTGTCTTCTGAGAGCTACTATGGCTCCTTAAATCTTAATGCAATTTCTGAAGTGTACAGTTTCAGTTTGTCACACTGACTCGAGCACAGAGGTATGTGAAAGGCACTGCATGTGATGGAAGAGTTCAACCATTGCATCCCAGAACTCTTCACTGAAGGTTGCTGAGGTGGTATTGCCTCAAATAGGAAAAAACTGTAGCAAAAGGGATATCGAAGTTTATACAAGAAGACAAATAAAGATTCTTCTATAAACAGGTATATAATCTTTGCCCTCAAGTTCTGGTGCAGGCCTCCCTCTTTCATGTCATCAGTTCAGTCAAGTTGCTTTGCCAGACTAAGCCTGGGGATGGAGCAGGTGGATCACACCTTGGCAGGATCATTTCTTAGATAATCTAGGAGGCTACGGCAGAAATATTGCCCTAAAATAAGAAAACCAGAGTCGTGCTGAATTACACTCAGAATGAATAATTGAAGTGCTGTAAAATAACTCCTAAGCTTTCAAAGCTGATGCTTGTTTTTATTGTAAAGATTTATTACAGTGTTTTCAGTTAGAATTTTTTAACTTTTTGATTTTTTTTTTTTAATCCATTGCTTGGTTACTGATGGCTTTTGACCATCCACTTGCAGTACTTGCAAAGCAGGCTAAGAAAAGATGTGTGTCAAAGATAACTTTATACTTTTTAGGCTCATAGCTGACAATCCGAATAGCTGCAAAAGATTTCTTCTTTAAATAGTATGATCAGATCCTAAACGTGCTCTGGTTATGGCAATAATTTCCTGGTTTCTGGGGAATTAGAAATAATCCACGTGTGAGATGATCCAACAGCTTACTGCTGACCAAGGACCTTCTTTCTCCTTGAGATTGTTTTCCTGCTGCTCTAAATTCTGTGTGATTCAGATCTCTAGAACAATGGAAAGGGATTTGTTCTTTTTTTTTTTTTTTTTTTTTTCCTCTTTTCTGGTTAGTTTTCTTCTGGCCTTGTGAACTGAGTTGGCTCATCAAGAGGTCAGATAAGTGTCAGAGATGACTCAAGGGAAGAGATCATGTAGTGTACTCATGGATGTGAGCGTGGTCACCCCTTTTACAGCTGGAGCTCAGCCTTAGAGATGGAACAATGTTCTTGTGCTTTTTTTAACATGCCTTTTTTCAAAGGTTGACCTTAATATGAGTATATGTGAAGATACTCATTTGGAAGGTGTGATAGTTTTATGAAGTACAGTCTGTAATAAAGTTGTTAGAAAGCATAGCACTGTAATCTCAAACTGTATCTAAAGTGGAGAGTTACTCAGGTGGATATTCTGGTTGAGTGGGAATTTGGGTGAAGTGATATGAAAGAAATGAGGTGTTCTGACTTCAGACTGTGGAAATCCACTTATACGAAGGAGTGAGAGTCCCAGGACTAGTTTAATGGAGCAATGAAGTTTGAGCTGTTGAATAAACGGGTCTCCACTCTCCAGTCTGTCTTGCTTTCCAGAATGAGCGCCTCATTGTATTCCGAGTCTCAAACTTCATAGCATTTTCAATCTGTAAGCAAAATAATTTTGCTTGAGGAGCAGGGAAAAGGAACTGGCTAACAGAGTTTTCATGTAATCCTTCTGGAAAATAGCAACAGGAGCCATTTTGGTTACAAAGCTGTCCAAACAACTGCTGCTTTCTGTGAGAAGTGAGGATGAGATGCCCTCAATTGTTCTTCCTTGAGCATTTCTGTAGTATCTTCTCCCAGTGTAGTGCCACAATAAATATCAAATAGATGTAGGCAGACTATGAATACAAGCTTGGGAGGTACCTTCTGGGTCGTGGAAATCAGTATTGCAAGAGACTTGCAATTATGAAGTGCCCTCTGGCACTTGCTTTTTACATAGAACAGATAGGCTTTCTGTTTGCATGTAATGGAGGATAGAATCTGCAGCGACAGTCTGCAGCAGATTATTGGGAATAATGCATAAAAAAATTATATGCTGTACTGGTAGCTGAGTGCTTTCCTTGTGAATTTCACACCCTGAGAGCAGTGCAGTTTAATATTTTATTGCACTGTTAGTTTAAATACCCTGAACATACAGCATCAGGAAAATAAACTAAAAATCTATTACTGTTTCTCACTTTTGAGCTCTGACTTGTCAAAGTGCTGCAAGCTGAACTGTGGTATCTAGTTAACACATTCTTTCATTTCTGTTGTAATTAACAAGTCTTTTTCCTACCATATTTTTTTCTACCTATTAAGTAGTAATTACATTGGAAATAATTTTATGCAGTCAAGGAGTGACTGCCCCCAGTTTGTGAATAAAGTCCAAATAATAAACAACAGTTAAACTCAGAATTCTTTTTTTCCTTGAGAATTTTAAATGAAGGAAGGAGAAAGCAGGATGGGAAGAAGCAGTTAATTAGTAAGGAGAAATATACATTAAAAAAAAAACATAAGAGGGTGCACCTTGCACAGGTTACATTTTCATTAATGTTCTATACCATTGCAGCCTGCAGAGTTGCTTATGAAATCATATCTTAGAAAACCACGATTAGTTTCCGAATGGGGAAGATCATTTGTGAGAAGCCTCTGCTCTTCTGTCTAAGGAACCCTATCTTATCTCTCATTTGTTATCAAAACGTTATCTACTTAGTTAACTGTGGTATGTTGTTTTAAACTTTTCTTTTGTTAAAGTCATTGCATAACTTCTGAAAGTAATTCTCTATTGCCATGACTACAGAAAGTTCTGTCACTGTGCATCTTCGTGTTTTAACGTTTGCTTTGTTCTTTGACTTAGATGTGGGATTGCACAGATCTGTCAGGACGTGGTCCGCTCCCAAAGGAGAGGTTTCAGATGTCTCTGAGAATCAAAGCTGATGTGATTCCCTGTTTGAAATTGTTCCTTAATTTTTTTTTCCACAATCACCAATTCAGAGCTGAGCACTGTGCATACATTGCATGGTTGTTGCTGAGAAATTGTCCGAGTCCTTTTGCATGCCATGATTTGCTGTCTAATGAGGGAAAAATGACCTAACTTTTTTTTCCGGTCGGTTCTCCCTCATGGCCCCGCGCCTCACTGCTGCTGAGCCACGCTCATCCCTTCCTCCTCCTCGGGCTGGGGAAAAGAGGTCAGGGCTGACTGAGCATGGTTTGGGGCTGGTGAAGAAGAGAATGGCAATACAAGATGCTGACCTCGTTAATGAGCCGTCCATATTTTCTGTTTGATTCAGAACCAGGATCTAAACAGTTCCTTTATATACAGATTTTCCTGGAGAGCTTTCTATGCATGAAAGGTTGTTTTTTCATTGGGAAGTGCAGCGATAGCCCAGGGTGGATGTACGAGCAATTCTTGTAACACAGAAAGCTGTTGTCTTGGTTAATTCTAAAACCGCAGGAAACAAAACCATTTTGAACCAGGTTGGTTAGAAACAGCTGTGACAGAGCTCAAAGCCTCCAAATTGTGTCGTAGTAAAACAAGTTGTTATGTTTTGGAAAAAGATTTTATGTATTTGGAAAAAAACAAAACACCTTCTTTAATTGTAGAAGTAACATATTAACCGTGTTATCCTAGGGTCTTTGGCGTGCAAAACATTTCATTTTTCATTACTGTTGTCGCCGTTCACATATTCCATTATTTAAAGAGGTTATTGAAAAATTGATGGTATGTTGGTACCAGAGAGACATCCTGTAGGCTGCAGTGTTGATTTATGGCACATGGAACACAGTTCAGTGCTTCAGTTTCCTGCTGGTGAGCGGCACTTTGTCATTGTCCCTAAAGAAAAATCATACCAGTGAAATCCCCTGTGTTTCCCCCAGGTTGAGTGATGCATACTTTTCCTTCAAATATGATTATGAATTATTCACCTTTTATTGTGCTGGAGTGTGCACATGGTGATCAGAATCTTGTTCTTAATACAGAGTTTTTCACCATGTTCAGGGTTTAGTTTAATTATGTAGTTGAGTTGCACAGCAGCTTCTGTGTTTTTTTTTTTCTCCCCCTCCCATGCCTTCCAGCCTGCCTGGCCAAGCACAGCTTTTGCCCCATGTTTCCTCTCTCAGCACATGAGACTTGATCCTGAACGTTTGTTTTTCCTCTAATGATTGTATAAAATTGTGCTTGGGGCAGTAAGCGTGGTACTTCTAAACTTAAAAAGACACATTTTCTGCACCAATTCTTGGAAATTATAGACACCTATGAGGTTTTATTCTTCAAGCCGATTTTCTTTTGTATCTGAAAAATCTCCTAAAATAGATCACACGGTAGCGATATAGATTTGCTATCGAGGACAGTTTTCTCCTGGTAGGTGTGTAGAGGAAAGACACCGTGACAGAGCAGCTGATAAGAAAACTCAAAGCCTGGGTGATCTTCCTTCATAACTCAGGGAAGGAATGCAAAATGTCAGAAAAAGCGTGAGATTTGGGTCGAAGTCTCTTCACAGCTTCCCGGGTTCTGCCTTCAGCCTGCTGGGGTCTTTCTGCTGAAATGGGGCTCTTCATGGAGAAGAGATTAACCTACTCAGTATTGATCAACTTCAGCAGTTTTAATTTTGTAATGAAGGCTGTTGGTGCAAGCTTGAATTTGTGAAGTCACTTTCCTTCTAACTGCTTTTGCTTTAAACAGATGCACTCCGATTTGCATTTTACTGTAGTAGGTAGGAAGGGTTAGTGGGAAAATTCACATTAGAAAATCTTTATCAGCTGAAAAAGAGAGGTTCTGAAAAAAGTGTGTAACGTGTTTTCCTTTAGAAGTCGTACTCATCTGAGTATACATTCAGATCTCATTCCTTTGCAGTGTCTACTTTGATTTCAGGACTCTTCTAAGCTGTTTCCACGTTAAAGTTCCTCTATATTGCCTAGGCTTCGTGTTCCTTAAAACAAAGAAATTAAAGTTTCTAAACATATTCTGTTCCCTGGTTTAATTTTTGGGTTTAAAGTACAATGCTCTTTTTCCTGGCAGGAGAAAAATGCTTGATAATATTTGTTCATATTTTCTGTTTTACAGTTATGGAGTGTTTCATTACAGAGGTTCTATGACACTTTGAGATAGAAATTGCTCTGGAATTAGCATTCTGTAAAGGAAGGCTGATTAAAAGCAACACTTTTCTTCATTGCTGCTTGTAGCCCCACAGTGATAGTAAATAGCTGGGGAAATGTGCAGTAGAAAGGAGGCACAGCCTCTCTTGAGCAAGAATAGCATCTTTGTGTGGCCTGTTTCCATTAAAATTCTGTATTAAATAAGTTTACTTCTGGCATGTAAAGAAAACAGTACCTCTTCATATGCATTTATATGTGCATTTGATATTTTTCTCCAGTTACACGTTAACAGTGGCGAATTGATGTTCTATTCTGAAAGCAGATTTTACTTGACAAGTAAAATATTTGGAGCACAGATATTTTATTGCTCTCCTTCAATTTGAAGCTTAAAATACTTCTACTTTGTGTGTGTGTGTGTGAATAGATAAGTTATTATTTTGTATCAGCTTATTCAAAAGAATGAATTTTAAAGACCTCTTTGTATTGTGTTAGCTACGTTCCATAAACATGAAGAAATTTCTGTGAATCAGTC
Organism: Bambusicola thoracicus; assembly: GCA_002909625.1. Lineage (NCBI taxonomy): Eukaryota > Metazoa > Chordata > Aves > Galliformes > Phasianidae > Bambusicola > Bambusicola thoracicus. The sequence continues at coordinate 43,595 of PPHD01000462.1, read as the reverse complement.
TATTGCTTAACCTTTCATGAAAATCTAATTGAGTGCGAACAACTGCTTGAATAATTCAATGGGCCGCGTTATTCTTGGCTGGTGTAGTCTCAGCCTCGTGCAGTGCAAGTGACTGGGTGTCATGTGGAGTTGAGTTCTTTCTGTTTTGGTGATGGATGTGATTAAAAGTAAAATCATGGTTGAAAAATCACATAGACTGAGAAGAAAAAGGTAAAAAGATGAAGTATGGATTAGCCCTAGCCCTGTCAATGTAGGAGATGACTTGTGGCTGAGAGGCACACGCTCTTGATGCCCTGTTGTGAACTTTTATTATTTTTTGATGATACTCCTAAACATTGGGTTTGATATTTTTCTCTGCATACATATCCTTTTTTTTTTTTTTAGTTAAAGGATGTTATGCTTTATAGAGCACTCTTTATTAGTAATTCTGGAGTACTATTTCTGAATTCATTTGGAATACCTGAATAATACTCATTGGAGTTTCTTGGTCAATTCATCCAAATGTTTTCTTTCTTGTTTCTGGAAGGAGTCTCAGCTCGTTCCTTTCACCCTTCCAGGCAGGTGGCTGTCTCTTGTCCCTTCAGCCCTCTCTTCCCATTTCGTTACTCTTTCTTTTGTATTCACTTTTAACCTTAAATGACTTTTTTCTCTTAAACATAGAAGTAGAATGAAACTACTGTTCCTGTGCCACCACGATGACTTGGTAAACTGTTGTTTTCCTCAAACTGAAGGCTTCTAATAGGTTCTGGAGATTCGTTGTCATTCAGAGAACTTCTGAATGCATTTTGCCAACTCTATGCATGTCCAGAATGTCTTGAGTTCTTGGAGATGTATTTGTAATAGGAGCCTGTAATACCAGCATGTAAGTGATGTTGAAAAAGTGGGGGGAGTCTGGGAAGGGATGGTCTCCAAGTCTCCTTTGAAATGATAAGAATTTGAGGCCACTAGTGTTTAAGCAACATATTAAATGCATTCATTTACTGTATTTATTTTGGGATTATCACTAATATATGGAAATGGCTTAATTATTTCAAAATAGTAGAAGAACATTTGACCAGGTAATTAACCATCATGCTGAATAGAAAGGTTTGAGAGCAGAAGGAGAGTGGTTTGAAGAAGTTGTTAGAACTGTAGTTAGGCAGTTGATTCAGCAAGCTGTGCCTCGTCCTGAAAGCTTATTAAAGGTAATGCGATGCCTATGGAATTAGATACATTATAAAAACATCTGTGCCTTGGGATCTTCAGAGGATTACTTTTGTGGAAAATATGATGTTCTTTCTCCTAATAGCTTAAATTTGTAGAAGGATCTGTCAGTCTGTAGATTAAAATACATATATTTATATATATATTTTGCCACCGGCAAGAAGAGGAGAGGATGCAGCTGATGCAAATGCAGTGTGAGTTATCTGGTGATGTATAAAGCAGCCTTTGTTGTTTACCTGCAGACAGACCGAATAGTGGGAAGCATTTTGTAGTAAGATAAGAAAGCTGTTTCGTTTTGATGCAATCTCTTAATTTTTGGTACTGCAGAGTAACAAGTGCCTTACTGGAGTAATGCTCAAAAGATGATGCAAATATTCCTCATTGTAGCAGTGCCGCATCTTTGTGTGTCACTTACACGTGTTCGCGGATTAAATGCTAACCCTGTTTTCTGCAGGTGATCTCCCATTTAGTCCTAAGCCCTCTAGGTTCAATCAGAGCAGAGCCAAGTGATGGAAGTCCTGTTACTTAGTTTGAGGACTGGCTGGAGATGCCTGCTTTCCCTTTCTGAAGTTTTATGCTGACTGTGTGTAGAACTTCTATTTGACCCTTCAAACACATTTCCAGCCCACTGGAGACACACTTTGATTTGAAGCAGTGCTTATTCAAAAAGAAAATTCTAGTAGCAAACACATGAAGAGTTCTGCATGGGAAAAGGCTTTTAGATCAATGTTAGTCCCTTGAGGATCTCTGACTTTTTGCACTAACAGTGGTGCCAATACTGTGATTTTTATTAAGGAAAGCCTAATGGCTGCTTCCTTTTCTCCTCATCTACCCTTTGCATCCAAATAAAGAAAATGTTAAGTATCTTTAACAGTTGAAAGCAAACATTTTATCATGAAAATGAATCACATACACGAGATGGAAAAAATGCTGAAGTTTGGGAGAAGTGCTTTTTTGGTGTTTGATGCCAGATTGAAGAGGGTTACTAGAGACTTGTGGAAATTTTGTGCTTCTTAAAATACCTTTTGTTCTGTTGTCATTATGTAAACGTATGGGTAACAAGATAGCATGTACTTTTAAAGGTGCACAAGAATATGCACTGCAACTGTAACGGACAGTTATCAAATTAGTTAATAGTTGTTTAACTAATAAAGCCAAAGTTTATTATATCAGGTGCTACTTGAGTCATGAGGGCTTCGTTATCCTTTTCTGTATTGCTCTTGATCATCCTCTTTTTTTTTTTTTTTACGTGTTCCATAGCTTCTCCAAGCACTTTTGATGGCTGGATTATTTCTGTGTTCCCTTTTTAATCTATTAGTGAGGTACAGTCCATCCATGATCTGAACCAGTGCTAAAATAGTGCAGGAATAATCTATATAAAGAAATGTAGTAACAGGTGCTTGGAGCGGGATGAGCTAAGGAGCTGTAGATCAGAATATGTAACTCACTGTGTTATTGTGTTTTCCATGAGACCCTTCCTCATCACAGCTATTTGCTGCTTTAACAACACACACGCCATCAAGTGCTACTGAATACTGCAAAAAAAAGTGCATTCCCAAATTACAGTGCAGCAGTGTGAGTGCTGCAAGTTAACTTCTTGGCTTCTTTAAGATGCTGGAAACTACAGTGAACTTGCCTCAGGGTAAAACACATTAAACAAATCTTTCGTCTTGCTTCATGACATGGGAAACCCCTAATGCAATTTTTGGCACCGAATAAAACAAAACAGCAAATGGAAAGGGGCAAAGCTTTTCCTTCATGGACACAGGATGAGAGGATTTAGCACAGGAGCGCAACATAATGGCAAGAGATGTTAAGAAAACCTTTTTCTCCATTCCTAAACTTCAAGAGTGCTTCAAAAGCTGCCTCGGAAAGAGAACACTGACAAAGATGTACGGTAAATCTAAATACTTAGCTCAGAAGTTCTGTGGGTCATAGCTTACAGGTGTCCTTAAGTTGCAGAAAGGAAAACAAGGAAAAAGCTATCGAAGTAAACATCCTTCAGTGCATGGGAAGATGACAGATTCTTTCTAACAAGATTTTCTGCTCTCCTGGAGGAAGAGCGTTTGTTAATAAACCATTTGAGAATCCATTTTTAGGGGATTTAATAAAATATACGCAGATTGCCTTCCACTGCAGAAGCTATTATTCCCTTGGGTTGAAAAAGTGACTGACTGTGGGCATTAATGGCTGCTCCTTGTGATTCCTGGCATTATATCTTGCTCCCATTTACACTTTTCCAATCTGAAGTGAAATAAGTTTTTATGAGAATCTTGCCTTTGATTCATAGCTCTTACGAGCCATGTATGTGTTTTATATTTTATTTATTTGTATGCAGTCATGTCCATAATTCTGGTTGTTTTAGTGCCTGTGGCAATAGACCGGGTATTATATATGCTTGTGTATGGTTTTCTGTGCATGGGAAGGTTTTCATATCCTGGAAGTGCCATTAAATGGGAGAGGTAATAACTTTCATCAAAAACTGTAGCTCTTCTGTGATGATGATGCTGTTGATTAAACAAGAAACTAGAACCTTGTATGGTCTAATAGATACGTGCCTGGAGGGGCCAACACAAAGGAGAAAAGATATTTTCTTAAGAATTTGGAGGAAGGTTTTCTAGTGCCATCTTTTTGGTGATGCACAGAAGTTATGCTGCTTTCAAGTATGGCAGAGATCCAGTGGAGCTGAGGGGTTAAGTGGTTCTGGTAAGGAATCTTGTCCTTTCTGAGGTTTTGGTTCACTGAAACCAAGAAATGATTTTACTGCTAAAAATGCTTTATAAGTCTGTGTTTGTGAAAAATACCCAGTGATTTCAGTAGCTGAGATGATAGGAGTAGGAGAAGATGGGGGCAAATGATCCCCAGAACGTGAATAGCTTTGTGGATGTAAAGTTCAAGTTCAGTTATACCCAAATGCATCCTGTCTATAGTATCTCCTCAGCCTCCTTTTGTCAGACATGGCAAAGAGAAGGCAGAGTGAATTTAGCACAGCCCATCAAATGGGTGCCTGGGCAGACATTAGCTTTGCAGAAGGAAGAATGAAATCTGAAAAGCTGATAATATTACAGTCAGTGGCAGCTCTAATACACCTTAAGTGGATGTACTTAGGTGCATCATTTGTTCGGTTCTCATCTTTACCAGAATTATCTCCACATCATGTCCAAGAACTGAGGACTTAGTGGCAGGCTGTGGATGGCCAGATGCACTGTCGCTGCTTGCTCATAATATAAACCTTTCTACAAAAAGAGATTACAGATAGGATGCTGCCAGGAAATGACCGAGCTGGCAGAGAAGTGACAGGAACTTTTAAAAGAGACCCTTTCTTTTGCAGTGACATCTGTATGCATAGGAAATGTTAGGACTGTTCATCATTTGGTCTTTCTGTGCTTGTTTGAGAATGGTGTCCCAGCACCAGTGGGTAATCTGGATTTCCTGAATAGGACCTTGAACAAAGCTAGTCAACATGCTGAAAGCAGCGTACTATCTGTCGCCTCTGATCTGGATGTACATCAAAAGGGACTGACCCGAGTACTTAACAGCAGAGAATAAATTCAGATCTAGCATTAAGAACGTGAAATATTTAAGTGTCCTTGTATTAAGAAATTAATTTTGCAGCCATACTGGATCCTTTGTTGTTTGGTTTTTTTTCTGGAGTGCATTGAAGAGGCAAGTTGGTTAGGAGACAAGGGTTGCTGTGGCTCTTGAGGACTGGGCTGGGACTGGTGCTGGTTCTAGATGGAGCACTTTATGCATCCTGGAGCAAATTAGTGAGCAAGTCTTTGATGAGTGGAGCTGAGGGAAGTACAGACAAATTAGGACTGTAACCCATATTATGGAATCTGTTAATTTAAAATCATCTATGCCTACAAAGCGTAGCAACTCTACTGCCCAGCAGTTAGGGATGGCACACTGAATGCTATGATGAGGGAGATCAAGTATCTACCTTCTGTCTGCTGAACCAGATCAACTCAGTTCTTGCTAAAGTATATTGGTTGCACTTCTTTCGTCTGAGTTCTGCCCAACTGAATTCAGTTTCTGTGATACTTCTGGACTTAGCTTTATGTAATGCAATACTTTTACTGTGCACACAGTGGATATAGGACAAGCTTACAGGATTTGACTGCATGCTGATTTGGAATAAAATAGTGCAGTTCAGAATCTGACAGCTATAACAAAGCTGATGGGTCCTTGAAGTAGAGGAGGCTGTTGATAAACACCTACATCAATACCAGTACTGCGTAGCTGTGGAACTTGTTTTCATAAATGCAAAATGGTCTGTGCTTTATTTGAACAGTCTGAGGAACTGACAATTTATTTCAGCTCTTCTTAATTTTTCTCTTTTCAGCTGTTGGACAAATTGAAAGATCGCTGGATACACACTGGCTTGTGGAGAAACCTGGAGCTTGTTAAGACAGTCATTGCAGAGCCTCAAGGAGGAGCAAAAAGTGACTTCGATGAACTGCTGAAAATATACTACGATGCAATAAAATTTAAAGGAGAAAAAGGTACTTTCTGCAGACAAAATAGTTATGCTGTTTTTTCAAGTTAAAAAAAAAAGATTATTCTTAACAGGTATAAGATATGGATGCGCACTTAAGTAAACTTTATCTTAATAAATTATTGTTATAAATGAGGAAGATTAAGAGCTACTTTCATTGTTGCATGAGGGTAATGGGACACACGGAATGATGCACAGTCCTGATAGCGGTATCTGAGAGGCAGTGAACTGTGTAGGAATGTGTGTTTGTGTGTCCAGCAGGGTGCAGACTGGCTTCTCAAAGAATCGCTTTTACCATACATTGCACAGCTCTGACTTCTCGTATTACAGCTACTGTTGGATTTCTTTTCAAAATACCTGAATGTTAGTGTAAAGAATAAAGGATGGTAGCATGTCAACAATAATGTAGCTTTTGGAATGCAGAACTGAAATTTTAAAATTTGAAACACTGTAGTAAATGCATATGGTTCATGCATTATTAATTACCACTGTCTTATACTATGGAATATTTTGCTACTTGTATTAAAAATCACAATTTTATCAATGAAAATACAGTTGATCTCATCTCTCTAACAAAAAACACTTTGAATTTTAAATCCCCTCACCTTTTCCAGACTGATGCACAGTGTATTATGCTATATTATGTTAAACTTTTCAAAGATATTGCTGAAACTTTCTTTTGCTGTTCACTTTCCCCCTGGAAATGATGCATATCCCTCTTTGGCTTCTTTAAGATGGAGCACTCCTAATAGCTGTGTGCAGAGGAAAAGTTAGTGAAGGCTTGGATTTCTGTGATGAGAATGCCCGAGCAGTTATAACCATAGGCATTCCGTTTCCAAATGTGAAAGACCTTCAGGTAGGATATTGATATCTTATTGAAAGAGTGGTGTGTTATTTTTTTATATCCTGTTTGAAATACAAAATATGCACAACATTTGTTGGAAATGTTTACCCTTGAACTCCTGTCAGTCTTATTTGAATTCTTTATTACTGTCTACACCATTAAGAGGAGGAACAGCTCAGCATGCTTTGTTGACCCATTTCTATAATTCTAAATACAAGTATATCATGCAGGTAAAAATACCGTCAGTATGTTTGACATGGCTTGTGAAGGTTTTATATTGTTAAAGTGCTCTATTTTGCCTAAAAGTTGTATTCTAATGTGTCTCCAATTAAAGAAATTTGAGACTATTTGTAATATTCAGCAGGTGGCCAAAGTAATGTCCTGTTGCTTTTGCATTGCGGTGTAATTGCCCACATCAACACTTCTTTTCTTTTGACTTCAACAGAGCTCGTCTTGTAGTTAGATAATGTTCCATGAGAGCAGGCAGTTTCTAACTGAGGCCAGGCATTTATTAAGGAAAAGAAAGCCAATGAATATGGAAAAGTATTTTTCTAGACTTTCTTTCTACTTAATGAGAGAAATGTATGTTATTAACTTGTATGGAAGATCACTAAAAATAAGTTAAGTGCGTGATGCTCCACTGCTGGCACTTCTCCTCTCAGTATGAGGGCCACCGTTTTATCTTTTTGTGTACCTTTTTAGAGCATTTTTAGACTTCTTTGTGAAACTAAGAAACAAATATCACAGAATAAATATCAGAAACAGCTGGATTCTTGTTATTAATAATGCCAAATCAAACAAGAAAACCATAGGTCTGCACTTGAAAGCTCAAGTTGCCTCAGCTTTGGTTTTAGAGATGTGTTCTGAGCTTAAGTGAACAGCCAAAGACTTCTTTGTTGTCTACAGCTTGTGCCTAGTTAAAGCCTTGGTAGGAAAAACCCACATCCTATGAGGACTAGTAGGGTTATGTTAGCGGTGGCTGCCTGGTGCGGTGTTCTCTCAGTGTTTGCATAACTTTCTTGAGGCGTTTATTCAGCCATAACATTTTTCTTCTACTAAAACATAATACCCTGTCCTTTAGTATAAAAACATGTACATTCAAAGAAAATTCATCACAGCTTCTAGAGTTAGAAATGCTTTGTTTTAGAAGTGTTCGCTGAAATGATATTTTGGAAACACTTGGTCTGTAGTAGAGCTGGAACTGTTACATTTTCCTACAAATGATTTCCAGAATGTCAATATTTTTGTATTCTAAATTATACAAAATTGAATTGAAAAGTATGTGTCAACGGTGAGTTATGCTCACAATGGGTTATGTTCTTTAAGGTTAAAAATACTGCTTTTGATTTTCTTTTGGATATGATCAAATATGTATTATAATAGGAATTTGGGCAGTGCACCTCATTACAGTTCCGAAATACAAATGTTAGGTTTATCTATTTTTTTTAATCAGACTGAAGAAAACCTCTAAATTTTTAAGTAAGGATAGAAACAGTAGCTGCCAAATTGCGCACAGCTAAAGGTTTGTATGCGTATATTTAGATACAGTAATGCACTAAGCACTGCACTGATCAATTCTAAATGAGAGAAGGGCACGCGCTGGTCTCTTAGCATCAGATCTGAGGAGCTGGCTGGTGTGTGGGAGTGCTGCTAGAATAGTGCTATGGGAAATTGTTCTTACTCTGAATGTGTCTTTTGCTCAACAGCTTGGATCCGAAGTGGTATCCAAGTAGCAGTACTTCTCTGCAAGTTGAATAATGCTCTGTTTGGTCCAAGGCTTTCGTTTAGTGGGTACCTCAAGAAGTTCTGGATTAGCGCGTGCTTCTTTTACCACTTAAGCTCATGTAGTCAGCTGGATAAGGAAGGCTACACAGAAAGCATGCTGAAGCTGTAGTGCTGCTTCCCAAAATGGAGTGAAACAAATGTATTAAAAATGGCATAGAAAAGTATGTGCTACATCATTAAAAGAGACAACAACTAGATCTTATGTAAAACCAGTGTGATATCTGGTTGCCAGGAGCTAAATGATACAGTAAGATGTACTGAAGAAACTGATAAGATTAGTAATAATGATATCCCTTTATAAATAGAAAATGCAAATGGTTAACAATTCCCTAGGAAACTTCGTGAGATACTTCTGGAATTGGTGTAAATAACAAAAAAGTGCTTTCTGTACATAAAACCACACTTGCTTGTCTAGTTTTTGGGTTAGTAGAAGTCCTCTTAAGACTCAGTTCTATGTCCCCTTACTCCTGCACATAGCTCTTACTTGTGTGAGTAATCCCTTTAATACTACTGGCCTATGCACAGTCATAAGGGTTTATTGAATTGTGCCTTTGGAGACCGATATTTTATGTTGGCAGCTTGATGTTGGCTCATCTCCACTAATATTACTTGTCTGTGATCAACCTGCTTTCTAAATATATTTTATGGTTTGTAACTTGATGCTAATTCCAGTGAATGGTAATATTAGAGAACATAAATAATGTGGCAGAAAAAGATGCGTAATCCCACATGCATGTTATCTGATGCTAACATACTACCCATTAATTCCTGTTATATATTTTGAATCGTAGCATTTTGGATCCAGACATCATTCCTGGACAAGAAACTCATCACCAAATATGATGTAAAATATCCAATATTATGTTCTCCATATGTGTGTTGTAAATATATGCTACAACTTCAGGTGTTAAAAGGGGAGCGTTTGGTCTCCTTCAGTGACTGTATGCTTTTGTATGTTGCATTATTTTGTGTAGAGCCTTTAAGGAATGTAATTTTGTTTCTATTCCAGTTGCTTCACTTAAGAATTTTAAGCGTGTGAGATCTTAAATTCACTTGCTGTCACAAAGAGAAGAGTCTAAAACTCTTTGTCAGTGTTAGGAAGAAAGCAATGATTAGGGTTCATAAGTGTACTTAATAATAACAATACTGTGTTAAGAAAGAGAGGCCAAGCCTATAATTTTGTATGATTGAAAATGGTTTCATATTGCTGAAGAATCAGGTTGCTAAAGCAAAATATATAAAAGAAATGTTGAAGTATTGCTTAAAGCTACGGTGCTCTCAATGGTAGGGTTTGGCTCTTGTGAAGCAGGAAAATGTATTTCAGAGCCAAAAATGACTTCTTTGGCTGTGACCAGGATTTCCTCTGCCCACCTCTGGGACCTGAAACTAGAGGTAGGAAAATCTGATTTTGGAGCCAAGTGTGACTTGTTTAGTTCAAGTCATAATTTACTGCTTTTACCTTGGGGACCTGAAAATAAAGGAACTCGCTATGAAATGTTGATAATGGGCGGCTCTGAAGTGCAAGCATTAAGCTAACTTTCCCAGAGAGCATTTCTTCACTTCCACCTTTCCAGATGCTTTTGATCATAGTACAGTAGAGTGTACATTATCATGTAACAGCAAAGAGAAGTTAGCAAAATAGAGAGGAAAACACAGTCAAACCCTTTAACATCAATAGATATGCAAAAAAAAATGAACTTGATAAGGCTGGACTTCCTGTGCAGTGATGACTCAAGAACTGTTGCTGCGTTTGCCATTAATGAGAAGTATTTCCCATCACTGCCATACTGTGATTATGAACTATGATAGCACAGTTTTTCTTTACTGTTTCCAGCCACATATGTGTTCCTTCAAGTTCTACAAAATAATTTCAATTACAATCTTCTTGGTTACATGCAACTTCAAGCAGCTGTCAGGGCTAAAGTTTCTCTTCTGGAGGGATAAAAAAATTGACATATTTGTATCATTTCAAATGTTTCTGAGAAACTTTGCCTCATCTTTCCTGTCAAATTTGACATCATAAAAGCCTAAAATGTGTGCGATATCATTTTTGGATGACCTGACATCAATGTGATTTTAAATAACTGTAGAAAGTGATTTTTTTTTTTTTGGTGTGATTATCTATCTTAATGGTTTTCTGAACCTGAGCTATGTTTACTTTCTCCTTCATTACTGGGGGAGAAAAATATATAAAGTAAGGAGCAGAGATAAATGAATGAAACCTTCATAGGAAAGCCATACATTGTAGTATTTTATTTACTGAATGTCCTCTAAGAGGAGCATACCGAGAGGGGTAAAAATGCAATGTGTGTACATTCTTGTATGTCTACACTTACATTTCTTTCTTCCATGCCACACTTCATATTCAGTTTTATTTTATGCTTTAATTGTAAAGTAGCTTCTTAAAACGATAAATATGTAAGAAAGAAATGGAGCATTGGAATGTGCAATTTTATGTAGTAAGCCTTTAGGAGTTATATCTGTACACTTCCTGGGGCAATGTATTTCTAGATTTTGTAAAAGAATTCAGCCAACACTGGTCCTGTCTTGCAGCACTACACTGAAAACATTTCAGTCAGGAGTGAGGCAGCGTGCTGAGTCGCGCCTTCACAAGGTGCCTGGCTCTGGATACTGTGCACCTCCGTCACTTTTCTTCTTCTCCCCGAGGAAAAGGTCAGGATATAGAGCTACTTCTATTATCAAATATGTATGTGGAAGTGTATATTGAATTAAGTCTTTTACTTGAGGTTATTTTTATGTCTCATTTCAACAAAATTTTGATAGAGATGAGGGCTTGTTTTGCCTTGCTGTAACACTTCACAGGCAATGCAGTAAGTAGGTGATGGTGTGGCAGCTGTTTACATCAGCAGGAAGATATCACAGAAGCCTTTCACTTCCCACCTTTCCTGAAACAAGAATGGTTGTAGAAAGTCAAAGCCATCCACCCTTTTCTTAAGTGGAGGCTCCGTTTGTGGGAGTAGCTGCAAAATCCTGTGGAATGGAGCATTCCTGTGGCTACGCAAGGGAACGTTTCAGTTCAGCTTTACTTGTAAGGCTGCTGGATGGCATTTTTCTTCTACTGGTGCAAGGCTAATGTCAATATGTTGCCATAGATTACAGAAATCATCTCTGAATATATCTGGAAGTTAAGCCTTTGGATAAATAATACCGCAAATCAAAACTTTTCCTTTACCTTTAATAGTTTACTTTTATGATCCATAAAAAATTCCGAAGTGATTTTCTTGTGTTTATCTTATCCTTAGCAAGTAGCGTTGACCTTTAAGTTTTTACTTCACTGTCAAAGTATGTTGAAAGCTTTAAAAGTGAAGCTATCACCTTGGGGATTTGTAAGGATGACTGACACTTACCACTTCACCTCCGCCGCAGCGGCACTGAGCGTACACAGCAACGCTGTACCTCAGGGGAAGCTGCTTGATTTTTTTCACTTCTGCTTCAGTGGAAATGGATTGAATTTTCTCTTCAGAGCAGAGTTTTGGTTGCATTAGATTTTAATCAAGTCACTTGTTCACAGTCCCTCCAAGCCTACAAGACTGAGATGAGTAGATGGGCCTGGGGTGAATGTGCTACAAGGTTTGTCAAACCGTAAAATTCCAGGATCTCGGAGATGCCACATAGTGTAGTTGACAATACTCAAAGTGTTCAGGCATTGCAGCATTACATAAGCTTCCCATCTCTTTAACACTGGGATTAAAAGCAAGAATACTTGGGAAGCATTTAGTCATAAAAACCTTGTGAGCGCATAACACAGGAAATACATCTTTGCATAAAGTGGTGCTGCTGCTTTGCTTCCCTGAAGGTAGTGTTGGCCAGTTAGTAGACTCTGATATGCCATAGTGTGGCTTTGCTGCTCAGAACTGTTGATTTGAATTGGAAGCCTCTGGAGGGGCACAGGTGATTCACCTGGTAAAGCGACTTGTGCAGGATGGAGCTGCAGCACTAAGAACCATCTCCAACCCTATCAACCTTTTCACAGTATTTGTTATTACTTTGCTCATAGTTTTGTTTTTTTTTTTTATTATTATAAATGTATTGTGTGTGAAAGCAGAATAGTGTGTTATTTATGTATCTGATTGTAATATTTAGATACATGAATTGGTTAGAATGGCCTTAAGAAATAATTATAATACACAGACTCTAGTTTAATGAACTTTAGGTGATAAGCATTTGCTTATTTCATACTGTTGTATGTGTTAACACTGTACTTGGAATGCCTGGAGCATTTGAAGGTAATACTCTACCATAATATCTTTCTCCTGCAGGCTAATAAGTTGAGGTGTTGTGTTTAGATAGGTGAATCTTGTGCCTCGCCCATGTCTGTATACATGCCTTATTTAGTCTTAAATCTCATAGATGTTGCTATTACTTTTAATGCAAAAAGGGAAAAGTTAAATGCTGTGCCATTTAATGCTTCTTCCATTTAGGAGTTCTCACATGTAAAAGAAAAAAAATAGGTTTTCATGTCTTCTACTTTCCTGCACATGCAGACTTTTATGATTACTTGGCATTTGTCAGGAGGAAAGTAGATGGCAAACATTTTTTGGAGAATTCTGATTATTGCTATTTCAGGTGAGGGAGAGACACATGAGGTTTTTAAGAGGGTGGATTTGTTTAAAAACCATTTTTATATCTTTCTAGGGAACAAGGGGTGAAAGGAGGGAGTGAGGTGACCACCTGAATTTTTGTTGGCTTTAGGGAGGTGGGAATTAGATGTTAAACATAAATGCATGTTGTAAAGTTCACTGCATGATATAGACAGTAGTCTTCATTTCCATTACTGTTTGTCCTCTCCTAAACCCAGATAATGAAGTTACTGAAATGCCAGAAAACGTTTGTATCCATTTTCTGTTTTTCATTTCCATGGAAGTGAATGCTGAGGAGTTGAAGGCATGAATTTCCACGTGTGTCTTTGTGTCCCTGCCTACGTGTGTATGTGTGTATCGAGACAGCTCTGAGGTTATTTGCCTTTGTCCTTCCAGTGGTTGACTCCTTAGCCTATCGCAGCACTGCTGGGTAAGACCAGATCTAAGGGCAGACCTTGGTAAGGAGAAGAGTTCTGTTTACGGAAATGAAAGAACTCAATTGTAAGGAGAGAAAAGCTTTCTCTTCTACTTTTGTGGGTTTTTTTGTCTAACCACTGATTTTTTTTTTTCTGTATAAACAGTCAGCTCATAGTAGTTAGCTATTTTTATATCTTGCTGTTAGATACAGCCATGTTATGCTAATTTTGAATACATCTGGTTCTGCCTGGCATACTGCTGAAGGACTGCAGGCTTCTGCATGTGCATGTTATTTTGGGGGTCAGAAATGATCTCTACTCTTGAGTTTCTTGTCAAAGGCTGACAAATACAGTCCATAGTAACTACAGCATAAACCCTCTTTGTTACTTGTTTACGTATCACTTGAATTAATCTGGATTTCTTCATTTGAAGTACTGTTGTTTATCCTCTTTTCCTGAGCTGTCAACATTTAAAATCTAGCATTATGAGCATCATAGAATGTTCAGTGCAGTTGTTGGGGAAAAAAAAGAAAAAAAGCAAACTCATTTTACTAAGTTGGATTGAAAAAAGATATTCAAAAATTCTTCAGAGTCGTAGTAAAATTTGCCTCAAAAGATTTTTTCCAAGTCATGAATAGGAAAGTTTGTTCATGGCATTTACTTTTTGTTGCTATTTCTCAGTTGATATTCCATAGTGAAAGATGTCGAACTAATTAAGCATTAAAAGAACGAGCGGTTAGCAGGTATAATGCTGTTAGACTTCAGTAAATGTGAATGTGACCGTGACCTCCCAGATAGATCAAAGCCTAATCTGTCTGACAGCTACAAGATGGCAGAGCTTGCCATGGGCCTTCTGCTGCTGCCTGCTGAAGCTATTTGTCTGTAAAGCATGCCTGATAGCTAAGAGTATATTTTTAAGGATGAACAGGTAAAAGTAAAAGGCTGTCTTTTGACATTTTAACTAATCCCTTCTAGCCTGTGGTTTACTGCACATTTAGGATATTTGCTAGCAGGAGAGACTGGCTTTTTCACATATGTAACATGTCATTTTGAATCGGGCGTTGATTTGATGTTTGATAATGTAAGAGTTATACAATGAAATAGATTCTGATTGCATTAAAATGACATGCCCTGGCCTTTTACCTTTCGTAGACTTATAATGCAAACTGAACTCTCAGCAACGTAAGTTGTCATCTCATGCTGAGACATGATTGTCAAAGTGAGAAAACCCAATGTTTATTTTCTGTTAACCCTTTATTAATGAAGATAGAAAAGACATTTTAGCCATTTAGACTGAGGCAGTACTGATTTTATTTTTTATAATTTGAAAAACAAAATGCCATTATTGATGGGCATTACAAGTTGTATATATTTGCATAATACTAATATGTGTTGGGTCACAGTAACAGTGTATTTTATTTATGGGATAATACATTGTAATGGAGGTGATCTGACTGCTCTGCATTCTCCTGTTACCATTTGCCACTGGTTGGGCTTTAAAGACTTCAGTGAAAATCTCCAACCTCATTCCAAATGCTGAGGAGTACCCTGTTGTTCCTCCCAGCAGCACTTACATATATGGAAATGCTCAGTTATGCTTTGGTTCCTTCTTAAAGAATGGTATTAATGCTCCTAAGCTGCTCGGAAGAAATCGTCTTCTGTTCTGAAAATTACAATTGAGACCTCATATGCCAGTCAATAAATTCAGGGTGACTGGAACAAATATTAAATCTGTGAAATCAAACTGAATTTATTTTCTGGCTGTAAAGATTGAATTTGTAAATTTGACAGGCAGTTTAAAGGGCATAAGTACATAAAATAAAATTTCTTATCCAAATCCAAGTTGAAAGTTACCTGTCAGAAGAGGTTAGAAGTCTGCTGTTTTCTCTCCTGAAGCGTGTCCTTTCACTTGTCAGTTTAGAAAGGTTAATACTGTACAAAAGAGCAAAGGAGGGACCCTTTTTGGTGTAGTTTTGTTATTTAAAAAAAAATTCCACAAACGCAACCATCACCTCCCCCACAGTCATGAGAAATTCTTTTGCTATATGTTACAACTGTGAATAATGTTAATTTAACCAATTCTTTCCCCAGTTCAGGTCAGGCAGTTCATGTGTAGTTGTCCAGATGGTCGGAAAAGGGAATCGAGGAAATTATTTCACAGTTGTTGTCAGAGCTGCCTTTGGAGCAACTGGGAGAGGCTGCTGCTTCTGAATACTTCCTAGCCAGAAGTCCTCAGTTAATATTTCATCATACAGCAAAAGGTAGTGGCCAGCAGGAGCTCAGCAAGTGCAGTAACTGCATAACCAGCCTGCACAAGGCAGCTTTGCTCTGGGGTTACTGTTGCAGCTTAAGCCAATTACATGGCCCCTCCAATTTTGCTTCAGATTTTGCCATTACAGTGTATTTTTCTGCACTTCAAACATGCCTTGAAAGATTGAGTACTCTATGTCTGCCTCATATGAACTGTGAGTAATACAGGTATTAAGTGGTCATCCTGATGTGCGTGGTAGAATTCATTCTTTTGTGGCTAGAGCAGCTTGCTGCCTGCTGGGTACTGATGCTGGGTAATAAGGCGGTGTCCTGGTGTGCATTCTGGTTAAGAATTGAAGTACAGCTACTGGCAACCAACATTCAGGGGGTTCTGCAGCAAAATAGGTTATAGAGCTGCTGTCTTCTGGAGCTTCCAGCATTTCCTTTTGGCGCAACAGAGGAATTCCCAACTTCGTAACCCACTGATTGCAAACTTGAGCCTTGTAGTTAAGGGACTTGCTTGGCCATGGATATCTGAGACCTTTCAAATGTTTTATGGTTAGAAATGTTCTGTGTATTAAGTCACTGTTGCTAAAGCGCTCCTGAAGTGTTTATGTAATACAGGTGCAGTCTTCTGTGTTGTGGAATTTGTACTGAATGTTTTCAAATTCCAATTGCTTCATAGCAGATCTGATGATACATTTCCAGTTTATTGTATTTGGTCCATTTAAACTGCAGGTATGAATCAGTTGCATATTTTGACTTCAGCAGCTTGGAAAATTGAAGTCTTCACTGCATCACAATTGTGGATAAATGATAACTGTGGACAAAACTTGTGAGACTTTCTGTGGAATCAATGTTGTTTCTAATCTATTTTATCTAACAAGGTCTCTTTTTTTCCTTATAAAATCCACTGATTAAATTAGTCTTTGATTCTTTTTCCATTTTAGAATATTTCCCTTTCAAAATAATAATAATCGCAAGCAATATTTTGTGATTTCTTTCTTAGGTTGAATTAAAGAGGAAGTACAATGATCAGCACAAAACTACAAGAGGCCTTTTACCAGGGAGCCAGTGGTATGAAATCCAGGCTTACAGGGCTCTGAACCAGGCCCTGGGAAGGTGAGATAAACCTAGTGTGATTAAGAACATGCATGTTTGTAGAACTTTTTGCATGTGACATTTCAGTGATTGATTCCTCATTATTAACACGGGGTAAATCAGACCAGAAAACTCACATGGCATAAATCAGGTATTCAGCTGCTCTGTACTGGCAGCTGTCTGCTTTTGTCTGTGGAGCATCTGAGCATTGTTAGAGTTCAGAATTTTCATTATTCATTCTGCATAGTTAGGCTGCAGGTTGGTTTGTTGTTATTCCAGATATACAGAAAGGAAAGTATTTACAGAGGAGGAATAATTGTTGAGCTTATAAATCAAATGAAAACTCTTAGGTCTTTTCAAATGTACTAATTATACTCTTGGTGAGCTTAGAACATTTTTTTTAATGTTTAGCCTACAGTATTTTTGAAAGGGATAAATATATATGTATTATTTTTTTTGCAGGCCTTTGCTAAAGGTCAATTCAATTATCGTGCTTGCTGATCTCTTTCCAGATTTAGAAGTGGTATAGCTTACTTTCTCAAATGAAATAATTCCCTTGAATTTTATTAACAGGACAGAATTAGTTCATCCTTCCCCAGCAAGGTTTACCATACACAGACATAGCTATCTATCAGCTGCGTCTAATGTAGATGCTGTTTGTGTATGTATGATATACATCTGTATGATAGAGGCATGGACACATTTATAGACAACATATAGTGGTATGAATGAAGGTTTAGAAACAAACTTGAGGCAATATAGTGTAAGTAAATAAAATCTCATTGTAAATTCTAGTTGCTGGTATTTTAAGTTCCTCTTAGTTGCAAGTAGCTAAGAAAAAAGCTAATAGAAGTGGTGGAATAGTAGTAAGAAGTTATTTTGAAGCTTTGTCACTGTGAAATAAATTTTAACTTAATTCTAGCTTTAGTGAAAAATTGCTTATTGTATCATTTGTCATGTGAATAAACTTTGTGCTAGTCCAAATGTAACAGGAGAAAATAGACTTGCATTCTGAAATAAACATGTAAATAGTGTGCATAATTGTTGGACCTAGTCCTTACTGGCTGAGGTTGGTGAAGGATGACAGCAAATGATGATAATTTTTATAAAGACAGAACAGCCTACTAAGTTATTATAAATCAGAGACTAGCTTCTTGTGACAGCCACAGGAAGTAGTTGCCGTAGATACACAAACAGTAGTTGCTGTAGATGCCTGCAGGGATGGAAGTGAGCAGAAGCATGCTAGTCCTCAGTCTGGCACTTTTCTCTTAATTCAGTGCTCTTACAGTATATGAAATAACACAAGTCTTTGAAATGAAATAGCAGCCTTTGGGAATTGAACAGATGGTGTGTATGGCCAGGTGACACCACACGATGAATTCCTTGCAGTGCTGCTCCTCCTGGAAGTGCAGAATGTCTCTCCAGTGTGTGTCACTCATCTAAACTATGATTTAACCCTTATCCAAGCAATGAAAAAATGAGAAGTTACTGTTTCTTCAGTGTCACCTTTCCTATTTTAAGCCCTGACTGATACACGTATGTTCTCATGTACGTTTGTAAACATCTTCAGAAATTGTCCTCTTTTTAAGCAATGGGGATAATAATCCTGAACCATCACTGACAGATTCTTTTCCATATTTCACTCGTGTTATTGTTGGGAGGCTGTGTGGAAATTCAAATGTTAAAAATATCGATGCATGTGAAGTGAATACTGGAATATTTTTGTAAGTCTGTAAAACCTCAGCTACAAACTAAACAGTATCACCCACAGCTTTGATCTGCACCATTATACATTGCTTTATGAAAATGCAGAGTTACTTCAAAAAATACCCACATGGTTGCCATTGCATCGGAGTTCATTTTCTTTTCTCCTTTTTTCTTATGTTTCCTCCTTTCAGTGTTTAGTTTGTCCAGTTTTGAGTAGAAAACAAATACATGGTTTGATTAGATGCTGAATATTTGTTTGTTCTTAATTTGTTTTCACATAGTAATGGAAATGAAGGAAAATTAAGCTTCTGTGATATACTCTGATAGCGTTGTTCATGCATCCAGAATGAATGTTATTTGCTGCAAGGGAGTAGAAAAACACTTTGTATGTTTTCACATATCCCAGCAGGCTGACTCTTCATAATTTCTCATGTCTGATCCCCACAATTTTTTACTTTATGGCCTCTAGTTACACAGACATTCTTTTTTTCATTGCTTGCCTGTAGGTGTATAAGGCATAGGAGTGATTGGGGTGCCCTTATCTTAGTTGATGACCGGTTCCGGAATAACCCTAACAAGTACATAACTGGTAAGCTGTTTAAGAAATAATAATCTTTTTGGGAAAGTTCATGTTAACAAATCAAGATTACAGAAATATGATTGTACAAATACAGGTGAGGAGGTCACAAAGTATAGCCATGAAACTAAAAATCTGCAGTTGAAAAGAAATTGCTTAAGAGACAATGCATTGTGTGCCTTTTGTTCCTGATCTGTTCGGAAAAGGGGTCTATGAAGGAGTAAACAGATAATGTTGCTGTCTAGTCAGCAGGTGGAGCTCAGCTGCCATGATAGAAATCAAACCATTTTCTGCCATGTCTTTTGCACAAAAAATACATTTAAATTATATACCTTCTGCTTCCTTAGATGCATTTATATCTATTCTGCTATGGGAGAGCTGTAAAAACGATTGCTGTAAAAAAGCATGTTGCATCATATTTGTTTGCAATTGACAGTTGTGATTATTTCTGAATATCTTTCTTAATCTGAAATAAAGTTGTAAAAGCTTTGTTTTACTTAAATTCTAGTTTCTGTCATACAATCATAAATAACTACGATCTAAGTAAGTTTATTTTTAATAATTCTCGATAACAAGAAAAATGAATACCCAGCCATAAAAGCATATATAATCATAAAACTGGGTATATATAATGTAGTTTTGTGGTAACCCTTCTTTTCTTCCTCCCCCCATTAGGATTATCGAAATGGATTCGTCAACAAGTCCAGCATCATGAAAATTTTGGTAGTGCACTGGAATCCTTACATGCATTTGCTGAAAGAAACCAGAAAGGCATTGATTTTTTTGTCACAGTGTAGCAATGAAGTTTTCCATGTACCTTTAAATTCAAAAGAGCCGTCATCAGCTTCTCAACAGGAGGCAACTCTTCACCTGTCACCAGATGTTCCTGTTAAAAGTGAGGAGCAAAGTTTGGTCCCAGAAACTCATTTAACAACAACCATCAACTCAATTAATCCCGAACCATCAAATCAGCCAAGTAATATCACAGCAATAATGCAACAAAGTATGTTCATTTCCTGTGGGGGAAAAAAGGCTTCATTAACAATTTCAAATGTTCGGTCATATCTCTCCTGGAAGAAATAAATATTTTTTAAAAGTATTGAAATGCTATGATGCAAAATAATTATTCACGTATGTTTATAAGCTGTATTCAGCATGCTGCAGTTACTCTTAAAACAATTGATAATGTTTGAGAAGTGTGTAGTGCAATCAAGTACTTTCACTTACATTGATTTTGTCATTGGAAAATATGAAGATAATTTAAAATATGCTTGAAACGTGATTTTGAGCGTTATTGCAAGGTGAGAGCTTTGAGTCAAGCTGTATCTGCTGTTTAGATACAGTGAGACTCCTTGTATACAAACAATTCCTATAACAGCTTTACAAGCAACTATCCATCCATTCCTCAATTTTAGAAAAGCTTGTCATTTCACTTCTAGTAAGATAGATGTAAATAATGTAGGAGAATAAAGAGTAAAAAATGCAGATTTTTAAATCCAATCGTACATATGCTCTCACTTTACATGGGCCGGTTAATCTATTGATTTCATTAAGACAATTCACGTGCAAAGATAGTCGTAACATCTGGGCTTTTGTTTGTATTGGATCTTAATGAGCATTATAAAATATCTGCAAACCTAATAAAACAGTGGTAATTTTGATGTGCTAAACATGCTGTAAATCAGCAGGGGGAAGGCATATACAATTAATTAATGTGTTGTGATTTTTCACAGGTGGCCAGAAAGTTGATGTAGAGAGCCATTCTCACAATGGAATACAAAGAAGAAAACATATGGACTCCACACCCAGAAGGCCTGCAACTAAAACAGAGAAAAAGAGTGATCGGACTAATTCTGATTTTATGAAAGAGCGCTGCTGCTTTAAACCACTGACTTCAACACCTTTGCCTGTAGCCACGAACTGCGTGTCCACAGCAAGCAGCAAACAAAGGAAGAATGTGAACAGTGCTAGTGAACTTATTGGTGGTGTAAATCAATGCCAGTCATCATTCACTTTAGAACATAAACCAAGTATACCAGAATCACATTTGGAAACAACTAATTTTTCAGTCAAAAATACAGAGGCTCCAGTTGCTGAGGAGCATCTTGATGAGCAAAAGCTTCAAACTGAGCCCTGTAGTGAGCTTCCTTCAGTAGGAGGGAGACCTGAACTTTCAGTGTTAGACATATCTGCAGAAGATGAGGATGAGAGTCTTTATTTCACACCAGAGCTCTATGATGATGCAGAATCTGAGGAACAGGAAACGAGACCACTAGATCCAGATGAGAATCAGATTGAATGTGGAAAACCCACTGTAGCTGATGATCTTTTTGTAATCAATACCTCAAAAACACTAAGTGAGCCAAAAGAAATGATTAATGATGATGGCAGAAACACAAGTTTACATGGAACAATGCTGAGTGATATCAGTAAGAATAGCGCAGTTAATATTGAAAAGATGACTAATGGAAAAGAAGCAGAGCAGGTAGACTCTCAAGAGGTGGACACCAAGAAACGGAAAATCAGTCTTTCCAGATCACGAAATAAAGGTGTGTCACCTTTCTTAGTGGACAGTACTAGCACATAGTGACAGCTTCCATAGGAAAAGTAATGAGCAGTCTTTACAACATAGCCTCACTGCAGAGCAGTGATTGCTTTCTAGTTCACATTCTACTTCATATGCTGTTATCAGGCTCAATATTTCATGTTGGTTTTGTTTTTCACTGTGCAAATTATGCACTCTGCAGTTATCTGCAGATATAAATAAGATTCTTCACCCTATGTGACCAAAGGACAGGTATCGTGTGCAGTAAATTCTCTTGCTTGTATGGCGAGGAGGTCTGAGTCTCACAGATTTTATAAGTCTGCCATTAAACACAAACAGCTTTACATTAGAAAGCAAAAACTCCATATAAAATTAGGCTTTTCTGCATTTGTTAGGATTTTTTTTAATTAAACATATATAACAGCAACTTTGCAGATCAAGTAATGCTGTAGCTTGAGAATGGATACAGACATAGGTGTGTTCTTCAGTACTCACTTCCCACATGTTTCTTTTGTCAAAACGAGTACATCAGAAGCTATGTAATAGTAATAGTAGCATTTGCACACTTGCTATTTGATGATGACAGACTTCTAAATTAATCTTTCTTAATTTTATATGGAAGTTGAGGTTTCTTTAAAATTTCCTTTTGTGAGAATATAATCTTTGGGGTCAGATTTTGTGTGAATTCATGTCAAAATGAGGACTCATTTGCCCTTCATGCACATTTTCCATGCCACATATAACAATGTAAATTTGTACATAACAGACTTTAAATCTGCCTCAGTCTTTTTTTTTTTTAATCATTTAAAAATGTTTTGATTTACTGCAATCAAAGCACCAACCAAGATTTTGCTGTAATAAAATGTCAGGCATGATTTTCAAGAAAAGATTGTTTGTTTCCATCATGTATTAATATGCAGATGCGAGGTTTTGATATTTGTCTTATAGCCATTTATATGTTCTGAGTGAGAACTGAGTGAAATTTTCCATAGAGTGGTTGTTTTCCATAGAAGTTCATCTGAATAGCATGCTGATGTCCTCCTCTATATAGCTGTGAATGTGTTCATGTCAAAAGTGATTTAAATCGTCTCTCTTCTTTATGCAATAAACACAACTTTATAAAATTAGGTCCAAGGATGGAAAGAATATCATTCAGTTTCTGTAACAAGTATTATTATGTAGTATTTACTATTTGGTTAAGCATTCTCTTTTACTGGTGACATTTAAGGATCACGTGTAGGTTTATGGAGTTCTCATAATCTCTGTAACTATGTCCATGCTCCTACTTGATAGGATAGAAGCAAGCTCTAACACTGGGAGCCATTTAAGCATAAAACACATCTAAAGATAAACATAGCTAATTTAGATTTAAATTTAAGTAATTGAATGAATATCAGGACTTAGTAAGGTGGTTGTAGCTCTCTGTGGGACTGGCTTCTGTACGGAACTGTCCGACATGATATGGGGGAGAGGGGGAGGAGGAGGAAAAGGGGCAGTTTCTTTTGGTGTAAAAGCTGTGTAAATTCTATCTTTGTTCATCCTTCTATCTAATTATAGCATTTAGGATGTCAGTGGTAAGAATATTTGTTTTCTTTTGTTAAAAAATTTATGGCAATTTAGAATATTAAATTAAATACCCTGCTGCCAGTCTGCAAGTGGAAGGGAAGCAAAATCAATGAACCAATTTTCTTAGGGTTGTTTGATTTCCCAAATGTAGAAAAGCTAAATTACTGAAAATTCTTGTATATATTACGTTGGCATGATCTCTTATGTCTAATCATAATATCTTGACTTTATTGAAGGACTGAAAGTTCAGAGACAGTACAGAAGAGGAAAAGCTACTGTTAGGGCAAGTGGCAACACCTGTGAAAGAAAGGTACCCTATAGATAAAGTATTAGTGTTGAAGTGGTTACTGTTGAATGTTAAGGTGCAGGGGAAATATAGTCTGTTATATAATCTTTTAAATGATACATAGATAAACACACAGCAACAGTGTATTTGTAGTCTGTATGGTTTTGCTCTAGGTCTTTACATTTGATAGAAACCCTTGTTTTTCACATGAAACAAAAAGGCCAAGTATTACCAAATCCTCTACCATAGATGGAAGCCATAGCTATTGCAGGCATATGAACTGCAGCTTGTAAGCCGCTGTTGATGGGATTCCTGCCTCAGTATAAGCCATGCTTGCAATTTCTGGTTCAAAAGTAATTTTTAGGGTAAGGTTGATGGTTGTACTTAATGATGTTAGAGTTCTTTTCCAACCTTAATGATTTCATGACTTGCAGTATAAGAACATAATCATGTTGAAAAAGGGTGGTTGACCATTTTTCAAGATTCCTCTGCAAAATTCCAGTCTAAATCTCTGATAGTCTGCAGCATTATTGGCTGTGAAATATCTTGTTTTATACAAAGCTATTTCTACTTAGGTTAGGTGAAATGATTTCAGCATTTACTATATTATGAATTAATATAAATGATAGACTAGATAGATTAATTGAATAAATTTGAGCATTTCGTATCTCACGTAATTTTGATGAATTTATTAACGTGTTTATATTTAAAATCCTTAAATATACATACATGCACAGCTAGTATATTCAAGTTAACTCATATATTGGCTTATTAGAAGGAAAACCAACAGCAACCTTGCAAGAGAGGACTTTATTGTATTATCTGCGGAGCAGAAATACTACCAAAAGCAGAAGGTAAGACCTATGTAACTGCTTGTTTGTTTCAGGCTGGGAACTGTAGGATTCTTGACCCTTTTATTTTCATGGTGTTGGATACTGAGGAGGTATTTTAGAATAATGGGTTAACTTCTCTACTGGAAATTCTAAGTGATATTTCAGTGAAAATAAATTACTCTTAATGTAGTTTTCCAGACAGATTTATCTTGCTTGGTTGTGTTCCAGATATATTGATTTAACTTGAAATTCAATGAGGGTCTGAGTGGCATTGAAGAGTTAACTGAAGGCAACTGATCCCGGTATTACTGAAGGCTGAAAGAGGTTATTTGTAACACAGTCACCCATTCACTGGGGTGTGTTGTTTCTTAGGATTAGGTGTTAATTTGCTACCAGTTGGTAGTATCTAGGCACAGTAACTATAGGGAACTAATACAAGTTGTAATGAAGCCTTCAAGAGTTTTACTGACAAACTGTAACCATAGGATCACACTGCTGTTCTTCACTATGTAACCTACATCATATTAGTTTGCTTGCTCTTTTGCTCTCCGCTGGTACATTTTAAGAAATGTGAACTAAATGCGTTCTAAAATTGCCTCTACTATTTTTGCAAGGTTCTGCAGTTCGGGGAAGTCTAAGAGCTGATATTGTTAATAACTTCTACTTTTTTAAAAACATCCTGTATTTTCTGTCTATTGGGCTGTATGTGGTAATGATCTAATTATAAGGTGTTGTCATCAGTTACATGCAGAAACAATTAGAAGTAGGTGCATAATACATTTAAAATATGAAATCATTGTTTTCCTGGAGAATGTAGGCATCTTTTTATGATAGTTGTTTTAGTGTGGATTTAACTGATCCCGGTTTTACAAACCTAAAGGTAAGAAGACTTTGTATGCATTGAAGTACAACTCCGGAGCTTGGAAGAAAGCCAGAATGCTGGATTTTTGGGTAGTGCTAGAAGTGATAAGAAGATTGAGATGGAGACATGAGCAGAGTTCGTTTCTTACCCAGAGTGATGCTTACAGCAACCACTATGCTATGGGGTCTTTACACATCCCTTCTTTAAGGCCCCAGAAGTTCATTAATTGATAAAACAGTTATAGAACTAGCATCAAAGAAGTAGCAAGAAGACAAGCTCTTGAAGCAATCCTATGTGTTAAATAAAATCACTAAGAATTGCTGAGGTTCTTCAGTGTTAACAGTTACCATGGCGTCCATTGTCAGCAAGAAGTTTAATGCTGTTTAAATTGAATTTCAGATGTCAGTTGATGAGAATTTTAAAGCATAATAATCTGCCATGGCTTGAAGAAAATTTTAAGTATGTGACTTTATTCAAAATGAATTCAAACTCATTAGTCAATTTGGGAGTTATAGCAAAAAGAAAACTATCTGTTGAAAAGCAAATTTTGGATGCATTAAAGGAATAAAATTAAGGCCCTCTTCCAAGGTCCATTTACAGTAATAGAAGTCTTTTCACTGACTTCAGTCAGTATTGGATCAGGGCCTAAATTACCATCTTGTAAACGTGGAAAGTTTGCAGTATGTTTGAACAGTGCTGTATTCAAAACCATGTGCATATGTAAGTCTTATACCCTACTTTCTGAATTGTAGGCATTTTGAGAAAAACTTGTTATGGTGATACTGAGCTGAAAACAATCTTGCAACTCTTCAGAAATACTCATGTAAGAAGCAAGGAGTCCATTAATAGCTGTACATGTGGACTGGATGTCACTTCAGATGATGATAACATGATGTTGGTCATCTCAGATGTTGCGAGTCTCAGTCATCTTAAAGAAACTTTGAAGATTTATCAGATGCCAGTGAAAAGCAAAGGTAAATTTTACTGATTACTGGTAAATGCCACTTAGCATTTGTCAAGCCCTTTAGCTTTAAAAGAAACACTTTTCATTTCCTCCAAGTACTCCTGATTTTGGTAACATTTTTATCTCTTGCTCTACATACGAAATTTCCTTCTATTGAGAGGACCAGTACAAGTCTTCTGCCCCACTAATACTTACTCTCCAATATACTTATAAGAAGTTTTGCAGATATTTTTACTGGAAAAATGTTTATGAGCCAAGAGAAACATCTGAGCATTCAAAAAAGTCTGTAACCTGTCTTTCATTAAATTGTTATATAAAACGTTCAAAGCTGTACTAAATCTTTTTTTGTAAATTTTCCTTATTAGGAAATTTCCTCCTTTTGAGCGACACAATACCAAGTTATAAAATGTACCCTCTACTTGTTTTCTTTGTTAGCCATTGGCTAAGCGTGGTTGCTGCAATCATTGCTTTCTTTGTGTCAGTAGGATCTTCGTATTGATTTTTCAGTTACCTGTTGCTGTGTAACCCTGACTTGATTTTTCTGATCTCCACCTCTCTAGTATCTTGCTTCGTTGTGTTTCTGCTGAGAGATAATTCATTTTACGATGTTATGTTTTATTGCCACTGTGGTAGTTGAGTTTGCATTGGTTCTTTAATTGAGACACTTTTCCATTGTTTCTGCATAAGTTTATAGAAGTTCAAAGGAAATCCAGTGACCAGCGGTGCTTCTCTGGGTGTGAAGGAAATTCTCTGGCCATTTGCTTTCTCCTTGAAGGAGATGGCATTATTACTTTAAGTATTGCGTCTTTCAAATATCCAGTACCTACAATGCAGTGTTTGTGTCCTCTTGCCAAAGCTTGTGAACATTTCTGAAAATCTCGGGTAACACTGAAAGGTTGAAGCAATCAATAAAGCAGTATTACCATGCTGAAAGACATTAGTGACAAAAACATCAGCCACGTACTGTGTCTTTGACCTATAGATAATTGAGGAAGATAATCCAAATCTTATGAGGAGAACTTTGATTGTTTTATGGAGTGAGGAAGCTGAAAACAGCAGAACCTTACTGTCCAGGCACAGAATTCAGCTTGAGAACTGATAGGCAGAAAACCTGGTGGGTCAGAGATGGATTCTTTCTGGAGACCAGAAATGTGGAAGTTGAAGAATCAGATATTGACAGTCTGACTTGGGAAAAAAATGAACAAAACTATTTTCTCTTATCTGGACCAGTCCTCCTCTCCATTCCCAAATTCCTCATGTCCTTACATAATATTCTGATCAAAAAGAAAGTATAAGGATAGCAAACAGAGAATTGTTCACATTCCTTATAAGAAATAAAATTCCATGAATTAGAGGCACATACCCAGCCACAGTGGATATATAAAGTGGGTCTCTATAGCTGTGGTATGTTTGATAAGAAATGAAGTTCGGTATCAGACTCTGAAGTGTGTGATCCTTTAACAACATTCAGGTGACAGAAGAAAAGTACTGGTATTTGCAAGTGCATGGACAGTTCTACTGTTAGGATGGCACAATTGTGTATGAGTTTTGTCACAAAGGCTCTATTTTAAATTCTACTGGATTTGCAGAGATGAGTAACAATGCCTTATCATGTAACTTTCAGCTTAAATATGAAAATTAAGTTTTGAATTGTGAAGTGCAGCTTAGACTCTCTTCTTTAGAATATCTCAGTGCTGATGTAGAGCATCTCTTTCTTTCTTTCTGAAAGGCACGAATGCCAGTTTATATTTAAATGCTGTTTGGAATGAGAAGGAATATTCTCTGACAAGTTACTTACAGTGCAGGAACTGCCTTGTCCAGTCAGTGTCTCCATGCCCTTTGATAGGAGCTGAGGTTACTCATTTCAGCAATAAAGCACAGTCATGGGTAAGTAAATTGGTTTATTTTGTATATTAGAATGATTGCCGAGTGATAGTAAATATTAAAACATCATCTCTTTTAAAGATAGAATGAAAATTTTACCTAGACTAATTATGTATTATTTCATCTGATTTCTACCACAGAGATTTGAAATTATTTTCAATATTAAAAGCTAAATTCAGATACCTTAATATATTTGTCATTATTTACAACTAATTTGATGCAATGTCTGTAGTATTATGCTTTATGAAGAGGGATAAGAAAAGAGGCAGCAGCTATCCACGTCTTTCATGAAGGGAAAATCAGAACAAAGCATCAGATATGCATCAGACACAAAAATATTAATCAGACTCTGAATAGTTAACATGGATAAGGTCTAAAGGAGTTAACAAGAAAAAAATTACGTGTATTGTGTTTCCAATAAGGTTAACAAACACTGTTAGCAAAGAGTCAATAGAACTCTTTGAAATCTAGATGAGAAAGGTATGTATACTTTATTGTACATTTAATAATGCTTTGCTTTAAGATAAAGACAGGATTCATCCTGAATGAACTTTGCAAATAACCTTAGGATACCTATCTCCTGAATTTTCCTCCATTTATCTTGTGGGTAGAAAGATAATTGAATTTAATTTATGATACATAATCAAATTTAATTTCACTTTGATGTTTTTCAATACTAGCTGTCCAAACTGAACAGTGTCAGCAGTTTCATTCATGCAGCTCTCCATGTAGGCAATTGAAGGGGGATGGGGCTGCCCTTCATACCAGGTGCAGCAGGTACAAATGTGTAATCAGCTGGTATTGAGTTTACAAGTATCTGCTTTTGCTAGTGTGACATAAGTGTTGTGCTCTTTGCCTACCTGCAGCTCTTAACTTCCTCTGTTTCTTTACCTAGAAACATGTGGTTAATTGTTATGTTTCCTGAATATGCCTCTTTCTCTTCTTATGCTCTATTTCCATCCAGTGGAAAGAAATCTTGGTAAGCTCCTAGGCTAGGGAAGAGCAATACAGGCTAAAAAAGCCCACATCTGGCTTTGGGGAGTCATTCTGCAAGCTGGTGGCTTTCAGTAGAAACATATCTAATCTCTTAATGCACGTCTTTGTTTCAAAGAGACTCGAGGGGAAAAATAAAAATCCCATTATCTTCAATAGACCTGTGAAACAATTGTCAGAACTGACGTTTCTCCTTTGGATCAGTTGCAAACTGTATGTGCCATGACTAGATTTATATGGCAGATGACTTGAATGTGAGAGTTGTGGAGAAGCCACTCTTCTTCTCTTTGGTAAAAAAAATAACGTTACTTATTTAGAAAGTTAGAGTGGGCTGGGAATGAATGATGTTAGAGGTAAATACAGCTTTAATTCTATCATCTCCTTGCTTTAAATCAAGTGGCTGTTCTTCTTTAATTGGGAGTATGTGAATGTAAACGAAGACATGTAGAACAAGTAAAAGGAGTATAAAATTATGATTTGTTATATGCTGCCATATGCCAGAGCAAACACACACGCATTAAAGTGAAGAAGTGTGATTGAGTCAGTTTTAGCTCCCAGTTATGTATCTTTGAATACCAGATCCTGCTGTTGTTGAGCAGTATATTGGTAATGAAATTAACTTTGTAGTCTGTAATGCTGCCTACCCTATGTTAAATCATGTACATTGTCACAAGGTGTCGTATGTCATCTTAAAGTACTTTGTGTCATGTTCTCCCTATAAATCAAGTACAGTTGGTTCTGGAAGATGAGGAATTATTCATTTAATAGAAATCATGTACCAAACAAGCTTAATGTAGAATCGCTGGGTTTGATATCTGTGATTTACTTCTAGGGTTGGTAACCCACTAGATGTAATGCTTTAATTTTCATGAGTTAAATTGCAGGTGTGATTATCAAATTAAATTTTGTAAATC
Source organism: Bambusicola thoracicus (assembly GCA_002909625.1). NCBI lineage: Eukaryota > Metazoa > Chordata > Aves > Galliformes > Phasianidae > Bambusicola > Bambusicola thoracicus. The sequence continues at coordinate 13,766 of PPHD01000462.1, read as the reverse complement.
TTTTTTTGAGAACCCACTTTCTTATATATAAATTACACATCCATATTGAAAATAAGATTTTTGGATTTGCTATTATGTTTCTACAAATTCAATTACATCACATGCTAGCCACTGACCTAGAAACCTCCATTAGGTTATTCAGGCTTTATGTGACATCAGTGGCATATAAGTTCATATTGTTATTTATGTTCCTTAAAGGACTCTAAATAATTGTGTATTCATGTTTGTGGTCTTTGTGCAACAAGAACAACCTGGTAGATGACAGCACTTTAGAAGCACGGAGTGATTTAAGACTGAGCCAAGCTAATATAATTCTTCTCTATGTTAAAAGGTGAATGAAACTTTGACAATTAAGTTTTTAAACTTATTAAGGAGTTGTTGCTATCAGTGATTAGACAGTCAGCTGTTGAGGCAGTAGCTTTTATATAACAGGATATTGTTTTGCTCATCATGTTACCACATTTGGCAAACTTTTATCTTAATGCGCCTATCGGGAATACCAGTCTGACCTCAATCTGAGTAAAGCCTTAATAGTCGACGTGAGGGATGCTTGCAGGAGGTGGCACGGTCATTTTCGCAGACTGTATATTTGTTATCGCATGTTAATCAGATTCATCATTCTGTTTAATAAAGATTTCATCTGCCACGCGAATGCATAATCGGCTATGTCTGAGTGACCGTCTTTTGTCTTGAGCAGATTGCTAAAACTGTATTAAGCATCATTAGACAAAAATGACGACCTTATTAATTTGTCCTTTATGTGTTTTCCAGCAGATTGGACCTCATTATTATGCAAACACAGTACACAGAGCAGCACCAGAAGTAGCTCATTAATGTTTCTTTCCCCTTAGTACGTAACAGATTATTATTGTGAAGTGTGCATGAAATAATTGCTAATTATGTGCCTTAAATGGTACAGTGATTGTCTAGATTTTTTTATCCAGTCTAAGAGTGCTGTGGAAGACCATCAGAAGGTACAGAGGTTAACAGCACTGAAGCAAGTAAATCAGAGGAAGTGAATCACAAAACGTGCATTTTATCACACATTTTCCTGCCTGTAAGGAGTAATTAGGACAGCTATGGATCGTTTTGTGCTTACACTATTTCTTATTGTGTAAGAAAGTACTGTCAGCTGGCCAAATTTAAGGTATAACTTAGTAGGTGTGTCAGCCAATGAATAAATGCGGGTAAGCTTGAACTGTTGACTTACAGTAAAATAAAAAATGGTGTAGATTCTTTAATGGTAATTCTTCAATTAGCACGGTTCCCTTATTTACACACCATTAAAAGCTTCCATTTCCCAATACTGTTCCTTCCACCTTATGTTCTCCCAGTCCTTGCATTTATTACAGGCTCTCTTTTCAGTATAAGTCTCCTTAAGATTCATAAGCATTATAGAAATTAAATGTTAGGATTTGGCATTTGTCTGTAGTTTGACAACTTTGTGCTGAGTGTGTAATTGGTTTAAGCTGGTGGTGCTTCGTACTTATCCGTGGCACATCTTCTGTAATCTGTCTGCCACCATAGCTGATAAGACTTGGCCACAACTGAAGTTTTTGCAGCGCTAGAAATAAAACCCTGATCCATTAAGGGTTTGCATGGATTTAGCTTTATAATCTGGTTTAGAAATTGTGAGTAGTCAGATTTTAGATGCAAGATTTGTTGTCAAAAAGCATCACGAAAACAATTACAGCAGCTTATGCTTTCTTAACCTGTTGTTGACAATCTAACCTAAATGCAGCGAGTATTTCTGAAGAAAAGTATTCTTAGCTGGCAATTATTTACTACATTTGAACACCAAAATAGATATCTTTGAGAGTCAGGATGATGCCATTCATTCAGCATTACTTACATTAAATAATTTTGGAGTCGTAACTGCATTTGGCTGGTCTTGAATAGTTGCTGATGTCAGCTGGCACTATTTCAGTGTGACAGTTGCTGCATACGGAGTTAAAATAAATGGAGCAGGTTAGTCAGAGGTTATTCTATAAACATTTCATGTTTAATGGATCATTACTGAATATTTATGAAGACCAGGTATCTTCCAAAAAATAAAAATGAAAGTTTTTAATGCAGACACCAACTTCTTTTTAGTGCACTGTTGTTAGCTATTGGGCATGTGGCTGAAAGAAACCTCGGATCCGCTGTGCTTTTTATTTTCATTTTACCAAAAATGAATTCATTTCTGCTGTTCCTGTCTTTCCTTCTCTCTGTAGTCTTTGCTGTTTTCAGATGGCATTAAAGCTTGAATTTTATGGAACACATTGAAAAAAGTACTTGCAGGATAATTCTACCTTTTCACTTAAGGAATGCTTGCAGTCTTTTTGTGAATATTGTTAAAGCTACTGAATGTACCTTATTAAAAAAGAAGAAATGGGTTTATGACTCTGGAAATAAGGGTAAATGATGTCTTACTAAATGCCTCTATGGATACAAGTGTATGCCACGTTGTCATTGCAAAATCTTCATTGTATTTACTATCACATCCGTTCTTGCATTATTCTTTGATAAGCCTGAAAGCCCTACATATCAGGGACTGATTATATTATTGTTTACTGAGTTCTTTGAGGGCTATATTTAAGCAAAACTAAATCCTCATTAGTGAGAAACACGTCAGACGCTGAGTGCCACCTTACAGGTGTTTGTGCTTTTGTTGTATTCTAAGACTTGAACTTTCCTCTGCCTCATGAATTACAGTACCAGATACTTAAAAGTTGACAGATGAATATTACCATGGCTGCTGGCAAGAAGAGAGAACTCTTGAGTGGCTTCTAATCAGATAAGGATGGCTGAAGAAGGGGGCTTACAAAGCATAGGGACAGAACTGACTTCTTAGGTCACCAAGTTCATTTCTTTTTCCAGGTGTTATCATGGTACAATTTATGGTGCTCAGCCAAGTTGTTTGACATTCCAGAAGTACCATTTCTTCAGCTTCTGTAAATGTCTCCATGTGTGTAAGGAGTCATTATGAGGGTAAATAAGGAGATACCAGTAAGTGCATTGATATGTTTTCTTTCCCACTTTTCTTTGTTGCCTGGGTTAGAGGCATGAAGTTGTGTATGCTTCTTTAAGGACTGTAGGATGATTTCACAGCATCCCATACAACATGCTTTACCTGAGAATGTCTTTTATCATTGGTGCTGACAGATGATTGCTCTTTGGATGTAGTCTTGCATCCGTGATCTTGTGCCCTTCTCACCTCAGGACTGCATTGTTTAGATGGACCCAAGTAACTGGCAATGGGCCTGCTTGGATCCACACCAGTCTGTGGGACTGCTGTGGAAGTGGTATGAGAAAAGTAGCATGGGCAGAGGAGGAAGAGCTTGGAGTTCATAGGCCAATTTTTCTTCCTTTTCTTAAAATCCACTGCTGGACTTTGAGAGCAACGTAGTCCTCTGTTGCATTAGGGCAGCTCTTTGTGAAGCTGCACTGGAAAATGCATTTCTGGAATGGTTTGAATTAAAAATATTACCATTGCTTTGTGGGAGTGTTTTTATACTGGATCATTTCAGGAATCTAATTTATGGTATAAGCCCACAAAGAGTTTTATCATCCAAACTAGATCTGGGAAAGCAGGAAGCTATTGCACCGATAGCTGAAGCTTACTGAGTTATGGGAAGTGTACAGTAGCAGCTGCTGAAATTACAGATTCAACATTCTGATTGTTTTATATTCTAATGAGCATCCATTGTGACAAGCTGGTATTTTATACTGATTATGTCAGTCACATAGTGCAGCTGCCACTGACCCCTCGATCACCAGTAACAAAAACCCTCTTTGTTATCAGTATGGGAAATATCTTGGCCATTATGGGTGTGAATTCAAAACAGAATAGCAATCATGCACAGGAAAAATTTGAAAGCTCCATGATTCGTTGACATGAGTCTAAACATCTCATACGCATTATTATATGTGAGTCCATTTTTGAAGTTTTACTGTACATTTCTACATAAATTATAAACTGTTAAAGCATCTGAATGCCACAGAGCTTTTGTTCACTAGATGCACTGAAACTTCTCATCAGTTCTGTACACTGAACTCTACCTTTTTGTAAATTTCTGTTCTCTCATAAAACGCAAATCTCCGGTCAAGGTAAGAATATTTGCAATTTGACTTTCATTCTTAAAGTGAGTGTACTTTCAAGTAGTTTGACACTAATTTTACTAAGTGAAAGCCATTTTTCACACTTTAAGAGCCAAGTGGCTGTAGTAGAATGAAAGAGCGAATAAGATTTGTTGCAGATGTTTTCTGAGTTGGATACCACTGGGTTCGGTAAGGCATTTCTCATTTCTGGGAAATTAGAAGAAAATTAAGTTGTGTGACATAAATATGATAGATTTAAATAATTAAACTCTATAGTATGTCCCAGCACATGCAGGCTGTGGCGTGCAGCGTGCAGGAATATTTTCTGTAGTGTCTATGTCTGGGTCGTTCAGTGCAGGAATTCTAGTTTGGGAACTTTTCTAGTCCTTAAATTGCTACCATACAGCAATAATATAAGGTAGGGGGTGGAAAGACAGACAATTACCACCATTCTTCCATATGTAATTTGTATATGGTATTGGTTATTTTTATTAAGTTCATAGTTTCTTCCTCTTGATGGAATACAAACATTTGGCCAAATTCTTTGCCTGAAGTCATTGGAGCCAAGGATAAATTTGGTTTTCTCCTCTCTGAAGGGCTTGAAATAATAATAATAAAAAAAATTGGCCACGATTTTAAAGATTTTTATGGTGTTTATAGATAGATGCGTGGCTATACACAGATTTAGCCGTGCCTGTCTTTGGGGAAGGAAAGAACACTATCAGATAAAACAATACCTCAGCACATTTGAATTCACGTAAATCGTACGTGACTCCAAACCTCTTTGAGTTCTCCGTCCTATGGTTTCCTGATATGTAAATGGAAAAAACTTCTGCATACGTTTAGCTTGTGCTCATTAAGTGCTTTGAAACGGTCAGGTTAAAGTTCATATAGAAGCACGCGGATTATTTAGTGGACTTATGTCTGTTTTCTCCCGTTTATATCCTTCTGTGTGATCTATTTTTAAAGATGTAATCATATAAAACTAATGAGTATATTCATTCTAACTAGTAGAGAATTTTTCTTTTACGTGTAAGACCTTTCATTTCATGCAGCGTAAAAAGTGGTTGTTGTAACTTCAGACAGAAGTTAAAACAAAAACAAAATATTACAAAAGCAAACAACTTTTCTTGGGCAGTTTTGACATCTACATTTTATATTTCATAAACCTCAGCTGCAGTTCACACTTGTGGAAACTATAAGTGTCCTTTTATTTTTAACAGCAGCCTAGGGTATGGTTGAAAGAGGCATATTTCCATTTTGGCTTTTGTTTGAGCAGCTTCCAAAACATCATTCTACTCCTTTTCTGGAAAATTTGCCAAGTCTAGCTCAGATTAAGTTTCTTTGTTAGATTTGTTCTTTTAAGCATCTGGATCAGAAACTGTATCCCATGCTATGGAGTAATGAAACATTTGGAAATCATCTGAGAAATGGTAGTAAGCCATGATAGTACTGTGCATTCTTTTTAGCTGTAAGAAATATGTAGCTTACAGAGAAGTTTGGGTTTTTTTTAAAGTAAGCTTTACTTTGAACCTCCTTACTAAGAGGTTACAGTTCATTCTTCTGGGACGCAAACAGGCACTTTTATCTCTTAAACTGTTGTCATCCCTTTATCACTATAAAGCACCGTTTTGCTTGATGTATATCTATATTCCATGGCAAACTTCAGCGTTTTAGGATATTTCAGAGGAAAAAAAAAAAAAAGTAGACATACAAACAGCAATTATGTGAATTACAGTTTGGATTTTTACTGTAACTCATAAAGCCAGTGGTGGGTGGTTGGGTTTGTTTCTTTCTGATGCATTACTACTTTTGCTGTTTAAAAGGTAAACCAATATTGTACATGTAAGTTCATCAGTGGGGCTGGAAAATTCAGTTTAAAATAAATCATTGGAATTTATAGAATGAGAAAATGTTTTTCTCATGTCATAAACTTGAGAACCTTATAAAGTCAGTCTGCTCATATTATACTCTCAGTTTTGAAGAATATTGTTTGTTGAAGAGAAACAGATCTGAATGCTAGTGGTAAAGAACTAGTATACCCTCTTAATTGGCTGTGTAACAGTACTAAATTGAAGAAACGTTTGTACATTAAGTACAGGATGGGGAAGAAGAGACAGCTCTTGAGAATGTGGACAGGAATATGCATGTTTTGTATTACTTTTAAAGCAAATATATTTATTCACTTAAAAGAATTAGTGCTGTAGCCAAAACATTCATTATTTTCCTCCACAGTGTACCATTCACATGACTGGCTGGGATTAAGAACCCAACTTTATTTGGGGTGTTTGAGTAAAGGCAGATGTTTAATTATATTGCATATATTATGCATTTCTTTAACTTTTTAATAATTAATTTCCCAAATATTTTGTTGCTTTGAAAGGCTTGAAAAGCAGGAATTACCAGGAGTGAAACCTGAATGTTTACATTCTTACAGCAAGACTTCAACCATCAGATAAAACAGACACCAAATCCAAACCACTCATTGCGGTGGAGTTTATCGTTTGTGTCACCTTCAGGGAGTGAACCAAAGCCAATTTAGTATACAACAGTGTGGGATTTTTAATTTTTTTTATTTTTTAAACTTTCTCTTTTAAGCTTCTGTTATCTGGTCCCTTCTCGTTGCACTGAACCTCTTGTAAAATCTCTTACTCCGTGTTTTGCACTTCAATCTCTACATGAGAAACATTCATTGTGCCTCGAAAGGCACTGACCTGGTAGGCAGTTACAGGAGGCAACTAAAAAGGGACATAAGTCAATAACACAGTTTTTCTCTTCACCTCCAAAGAGGTTTTATTTAGCAATGTTCATGGAAATCGTATTATCTGTTTGACATGAACCTGTTGATTTCTTTAAACTCCATACCCACTGTTGTGTCAGATGGTGCTCTTTCAAAAGAACTTCCACAAATGTTTGGTTTCTGTGTGTGTGAACAGTTGGTTTCTTCAATGGGGATATGTGAGCTCAGAGCCTTGTGCATTTGTTGGTTCCGTCACCGGAGATCTTGTGTGCAACCAGCTGAAGTTGTGTCTGTGATTTGCAAATGCTCTGCTTTTTGTTTTTAAAGGCTGTTCTCTGGCTCCCATCTGTGTCACCCAAGATGGTTTTTTTGCAAGGTTTGGATCTATTTGCTCAGTTGTGGATGCCTCTGTATTGATGTAGGAGAAAGTAGCATAAATGGTTGCACAGTACGTAAGAAGCAGGAAAAAGCAGATGGCTGCTCTGTTAATGGGGCTTCTCCACTTGATCTCACACGGAGAGAGACCTTTTCATTGTCAGAATTTCTCAAAGCTCATTGATTTTTCATTCTAGCAGGATTTATTTGCTTTTGAATCACTGCTGTGCTGTTATCATTAGATACTGAACCTTTCACTGGGCTGCACATTCCACTAGTTTTTTGATACTTGGTCTTTTAGGATTCCTGCACAGAACTTCTTTCTACCCCCCCTTTTCATTAAGAACACTTAATAGATTCTTAATAAAGTAGACACAGTCACTTTTATTTTAAATATTCTAATTGCAGTTTGATATTTTTTATAGTTTTTGCTTAACACACACAAAAAAAAAAACATCAGAACAATTCTTTTTAGTTCAGTACTTAGGTTTTATATTTATCAGATTATTTCCCTTAAATTCTATACAAATGTGTTTCTTTCATTAAAAGAAAGAAACAGAGATGTTATGAATGAAAGGTAAGCTTTCTTGAACAGCGTGATTCAAGTTTTTCTTTTTCTGCTGAAGGAAACAAGGACAGATGCCTCAAGTCAAGGTTGCAAAACCAAAGTTTTCTGAAGCTGTGTGCTTAAGCAGGAACAGCTGCAGTCTTGTGTTGCTTCTTTTTTAATTATCAGATCTACTTCTTTCAATATATCCCTGCTTGTGGTCTGGATTTGTAAAATACGAAAATATGGATTGAATAGAGATTCATGTTTACTTATTTATGGCTTTGGGCTTACAGAACAAGTGAACATACCCAAAGTATTTTCTCTTCTCTGTATATCATCTTATTAGCAGTATTTTTGTAATAAATGCCATCTTGATCCTTCAAAGGAAACCGTTTATCTGTTTTGTAGCACATCATATTTTACTGCATTAACAGGTCTGATATTATCACAGGAGAGTTCTCAACCAGTTGTTTGGTTTGATTAAAGATGATTGCTGGTCATGCAAGATACTATTGATTTTCTTCTTCTTTTGGCAAAATCTAGGAATGTCAGCTTATATAGCTTGTTTGTCCTCAATGACCTGGATGGAGATTGAATCTTCCTTCTTTGCTGTGTTTTCAGTAGCATGACTCTGAAGACTGTTGGGTTTATGTTGTGATAACTTAATCTACGTTAGAACCCTGGAAAAGAGTTGTTTTGTAAAGGAGGGGTAAGATATATTATTAGCTGCTCCTAAGAAAGAACATGAATATCAGTCATCTAGCTGCTGCATGACATGCTACATGAAAATGGCATTAATATTAGCACTTAAATGACATCCTTCCAGTTTGTCTTTTTGCCTGTTTCCTTCTAAACAGCCAAGGTACTTTTTTACTTTCATTTCTGCAGATGATGTTAAGGAGACAAAGTGCACAGAGTTTCTGAAGCATTCTTTGCAGGGAGCAGTAGGGCAGTTGGTTGCTTTGATGAGGCTTCATTTCCTAGAAGTGAGTAAGCATGGATGAACATCAGCTTTCTTTGAAATGTTTTTAATCCTCAGGATTGTACAGTAAAGATTGAGGCAAGCCAAACGTTCTTAAACAGAAGAACAGAGATGTATAATTCAATCTTGTAGACTTTGTGTCGTTCTCAGGCTTTCAGAGACCTGAGTCATGGTTTTTGGACTGTCACTAATGAGATTATGTATGCATAACTAATGAATTTGGGCTATGAAATTTCTGTACTGCTCGTGTTTTACTGAAACGTAAGTATGTCAGCCTTATCGTATCAACCCTATGCTATGAACCTTCAGAACCTGGGACAATGGAGGGAACTTTGATTCCCACCTGAAAATAGTAACTCGATGACAAGCTGTGAATGTGTGGGACTAACGGGTCTTCACTGGAGCCCTCAGGAAGCAGGAGTAAGTGGTGGGAGCAATGGGTTTGTATACAGTGGCTCTGGAGCCACACAGAAACCAAAATAGCAGCCTGGGTATGGAAGCCTAAGCTAGGAACTAATGTATAAGTCACAGGTCAGGAGTGCTGCTTGGAGCAACAGCCACAGGCTTGCATTGTTGTCCCAAGGCTGCCTTAAATAGAATTACTACTCCTGATCCAGTCATGTAAGGTGACTGTGCTTATAGTTATGGTTACCCACCTAGAAGGGCTGGCTTATCTCTTACTGCTAATGCCAATTGTTAGAGAACTTATATTTGCACCTATTAATTTTGGCAGTGGAAGATAGTATTCTGATAATTGAGAAATTGAATTGTTTTAGAGAGGAAGAGAAAGCTGTGTAATTCCGAGTAAATACAGTAGGGTGACATTGTGAGTTTTGGATAACTTTTGAAGAACTTGATTGAAGCTTAACAAATTCTCATCTAAATGGAAGTTGATGCTTATCAGCTACATCTAACATGCAGACTTTCTGATGGTGGAAACAGGAAAATCAAGTAGCAATGTATCACTTATTTCACTGATGTTATATTGAAATGCACATCCAATGGAGCATGTGGAATGCTAAGCATAAAAGACCAAGCTTAAGCAGATGTTCAACATGATTATTCTTTAGACTTTAGTTTATATCTAAGTTTTATGTCAAGTTGTTTCATATTTATTTGCTTTCCTTGCATAGGAAAAAGAATGTGGATAACAAAACAAAGGGAATAATATGACAGTACATTCCGGATGATTAGGCTTGTGTCATAAATAGGTCTATATACAGACTATATAAGTACCTTTTCATTTTGTTTTTATTTTTAATAATGGTGAATCTACAGTGCTACATAAATGTAAATGGAAGGCGTTGATGAAAGCATCTGGTCTCATTTTATAGCAGGTACAGTTGTTGTCGGCTCGGTACAATTTGTTGAAATGCTTTTTAAGGACAGCTTCATAAAATACAAGTGTGTGTGTGTCAAGTATAATCAATATCATAGTGAAAAAATCATGGGGACATCCGTGTAGGTTTTTAGTCTCATAACAGTTCTTAAATTGCAAAAGATAACAGAGGTAGAAGTTTCAATGGAGTAGTACTTTTGATAATAAATGAATAAATTGCTGCTTATCTTGTCCCAGATTAGATTAAAAGCCCTATTCTGGTATCTAGTGGAAAGAATTTATGGGAAACACTGTTTCCATACTAATATTTTTTGGGTATGAGAGAGGAAATATGCCTGATGATATTAATTTGCTGTTAACTAATATAGTACAACATCAGTAACTGGCAGTTAATCTATCAAACTCATGCCATGACATCTTACTTGTTATTTTAATATGTTATAAGCATGAAATGTGTTTTTCAGGTATGTTTTACATTTGCGCCAGGTAATGGAAAGTACAATATATTATGTGCTTGTGCCCCAGAGGAAACTTTTAAACAAAAATAATTGAATGCAATAAATCTTCCCCTGCCTTCCTTCTGCTATGCCTTCTGCATTGTATCTTAGAGTTCGTACTTATAGTAAGCCTTGTTGGTAGTGACAAGGGCACAGCACTGATGCAAGGGACGCTGCCCTTGCCCACCATATGGTTGGTTTATATTACAAGATTTCTTTAATTTTCTTTCTTTTTACTCCTCACTCCTTCAGTAAGTGACTTTTTTTTTTTTTCCCTGAGAATTAGAGTTTTATTACAGATTGCTGTTACTATTGGGAGCAAGACTATAGTTTTTCAAATAATTAGGAACATCCACAAGCTAATAAATCTGTCCTGAAATTTTCATTTGATTGTGTACATTGTATAAGTTGATATTTAGTGGTGTCTCTGCATGATTGATTTATCAGGTGTTTATTTTCACAAGTTTTCATCATATACAGTGGTGAGATGATTTGATGCATAGTAGGTTTAATAACTTCAGAGCTTAGATTATTATTTGGTTGGCGTATGGTTTATTTACTCCCTTATCAGTCACTAATCTTAAAGATTTCCTTATTCTGTGAATATGCAACTTGTTGTAGCTGATGCTTACTAAGTGCAACAGTCTCATAGCATCTCGTGTAGTGCTTGGTTAATTGTTTCAGAAGGCGTAGAGGTCCATAATACACCATGAAGTGAACATAAGCTTAAATGTGATAAATATTACCTTCTTTAAAAAACAGAAATTAACACTAGATCTTGCAGTGGCTGCTGCCATTGTTGTTTCTTTGTTGTTTGTTAAAGCAGCTTTGCTGTGTTTAAAAGTAGTGATAAGTTGTATTAAAAGCTTCTAAGAATATGTAAAATGGAAGACTTCTAGAAAGAAACAATGACATGGATTGTAGCTAGCCAGTAAACATGGATGTAGGTCCAGGCTTGCAGTCCTGGTTCAACCAGCTCCTTTCCCTCACCCAGGTGTTTGTTTAGCAGGAGGTCTTCTTGAGATGTGATGAGAGAGAAATTTCACTCCAAGCTGGTTGAACAGGTCCAGTGCCACATAGTTGCAGTGTCAGAAGCAGTCATGCTTTGTTGCAATCTATTTCCTTCAAATACTTTAAGTCAAAGCTTGGGAAAAGTATTGATCTCAACACAGTGTGCACGTGCAGGTATATAATACTTATATTTGAAACGTTTGTGGATGGGTGTTTGTCTTCCTCTATGCATTTATCTTTAGAACTTAAGATACTGTTCAAATGCAATTGTACTGATTCAGATAGTAATAGAGGAAAAAAAAACCCTTCAAAATTGTTTTTGAAAATCCCACTACTGAGTTAAAGCTGTTAAGGAATCTCCTCCTTTGTAGAGGACTATTTAAAACAAATCTTAAGTCCTGGTTCAGTATGCAAAATTTTAGCAGCAGCCTAAAATATAGTAGCTGAGACCAATTGCAACCAGATGGGCCTTCTTATTCTGATTGGCCATGTGTTACCATAGTAAAAATTGAAAAATCCGGTCAAAACATAATTCTTCTAGAGGAAATGGCTTTGATAGTTCCTGACTACTATATGGTGGGGTTTTTTTTTAGAGCCAATAGATAGAATGTATGAAGAATTGTGTATGAATTGCAAATATTTGTGACATAAAGGGCGCAGTGTTTGTTTGGGTATTTCAGAGGGAAAATATGGCTTTTGGAGAGAACAAAACTGCGAAGCAATGCAAAACTGCCATCTATGCAGGTATAAACTGAAAAGGCAGAAATGGCACAAGTTTCAGATGAATCATGCAAAGCCATTCTCCTGGGCATTGCTTCACGGAAATGAATAATAACTGCAAGTGTCTGAACAATGTAAATCACACTTATGCTTAGAAAACCTTTTAAAATACAAGCATGCTTTATTTCTAATAGACTGGGAAGTTTATGGCGTTAAAATGCTCAGTTTTATGTGACTTGGTTTAAGGGTAGCTCATATTCGCCTACATTTTAAACCTTAGATTCCCATGTATGCATCTCCTCTGATTATTGATAATAAAGAGCTACGAAGTACTGCTGCCATGTAAAAATATGCATCAAATATTATACATTATTACACCCACTGATGATAACTGCCCCATAGTTGGGGCATAGTAGGATCTATATATCCATCAATACAGATGGGACTTGTCTGGATGGCAAATCCTTAGAAGCCCATTACATGTTATGCCTAGACAACGTGTAGTGTGATGAGACTGCACCCTCTGTTTTTCTGGGAGTTTGCTGCTTTGTATAAAATGGTATTCATCATAATGCATTATATAATTTATGTAATATACATGTTTACAAATGTAATGTGCACATATGTACGAATCACACAGATGCATGATATTCTCATATTCAATATGCCACGTAACTCTCCTTTAAAGCTGATACTGCAGATTGTTCTCAATTGCGTTCAACGTTTTAAACTTGTTGTAGGACAGAATCCATACCTTGGCAAATCCATTTAGCCTCGATTTTAAACACTCTTCACAGTATTTGGAAACTGATTGTGCCTTGGGGACCACCTCAATGGACTTTGTGTGGATTAAAAACAGTACATGCAAAGTAAGTTGACAGTAAAACTTTCACTTGTGTTTGGCTGAGCTCATGTAAATATAATACTGATGAAGTGAGACTAAATCCCCAGTTAAAATCTTAAACTCCTTTTGTATGTAAGTTTAGTATTATTATGTAGTGTCATTATACACGTAGAAAATAATTGAGTAGTATTCCCAGAGGAGGTTTAGATATACTATGCAGTTTTTTTGTTTGGTTGAAATTCCATTAAGAGTTTGTTAAACCAACTCTGACTGAATTGCTGAAGCCATCAACAAAATCCATATTTCAATTTATCTTAAATTGCCCTATTTTCTTATGTGATGTAATAATTAATTGTCTAAAAATACATGTAAATATGTGTTTTGATTGTGATTAGGTTTGTCTATTTCAGTAAACTTAAAAATCCCAGCTTTAAGCTGGTCAATTTGGATTAAATTGAACATAAAGTTTCATTTTTCCGTATCAAGATATTGTGTTTTAGAGCAGACTTTAATTTATAAATAATAAATTATCTGCTTTGAGTAAAACATTTTCAAATGATTTGCACTGTAACAAGTTCTGGGCCACAGTCATTTAATCAAACTTTATGTAGTAGAATAAGTGAGC
>PPHD01000461.1:0-64734 GCA_002909625.1 Bambusicola thoracicus | reverse complement strand
ACAAAACACTATTTTTCAACATAGTCACCACCATTAGCTGATTTGTGCATGATCTGATCATGATGCTCTTCATTTTGGAATGTGACAACTGTGCATGGCCATCCAGAACGTGGCTTGTCTTTCACATTGCTGTCGCCACAGCTGAAATGCATCGCTCACCATCTCACTGTGCTCACATGCACAGTTTGGTCTCCATTAACATTCTGTGGGTGTTAATGTATGTCAATGGCTGTCATTTTTCCACTGGAGGGAACAAAGTTGCATACCTTTGCTTCAAGCGCGCTTCCATGTCAGACACCATTTTGTCAGACTGCCTCTCTGTTGACATCTGTCAGAGAGCAACAAAATGCAATGGAATACTGGTGGGAACGTTCAGCCTCTACTGCTATACCACCAACATCTACCTCTGTCATTACAGGTCAACGTAATAAAATAGGAGGCATTACTTTTGGAGCAGCCTTTGTAAAATACATACTATATTTCAGTCATATAAGTAAGAAAGTTTATTTTAGTTTCTGATATTTTTTATTAATTCTTTAAACAGATGAGTAATAAAACCATAAACCTAGTCAGATATTTTACTTTTTTTTTTTTTTTTTTTTTTAAACTAATACAGCACTCCAGTTTGATGGCAGTGATTGGAGTTCTCAGCGGTGCTCATCAGATATTTTTGATGAAATCTTACTCTTCCTGTGCTTTATCCTTGACAATAGCTGCTCACCATTGCAAGTACAGCCAAAAAGTGCTGTTACAAATAAGGTGTGATTGTGAAATGAAGGACATTTTTCTCTTGTAAGACAGGTCTTACGCTGTTAGAGACATGATCAGATTTTTGAGCTGAATATATGATTGCAACTCTGTACATTAGAAAATGCATAGGTAACGTATTTAACATTGACTGAAAACAGTCACAAATATTCCAAAAAAGTGATAATTGCTTTTTTGCAATCTTGAAACATATTTTCAAATTAATTCGTTTTTCTCTGTTCACATGTCTATATGTATCCAGTGTATGAAAATGCATACAATTATTTGCCATAAATTGAGTTAGCACTGCACTGTGTCCTCCCCATGCCCTGATTTCAGCCCAGACAGTGCCAGTGGCACATCTGTGTTTGGCTGTTGCTGAGTGGTGGGTGCACATCTGGTGCTGCTTGGTGGTGAAGAGCCACTGCCATGATGGTGCAGGGTTGGGGGTGGCCACAGAGTGGGCTGGGCCGGGCCACGTGCTGCCTGTGGGCCATGCATTGGGCATGTCTGGTTTAACAGCATTGGCCAGTAGTGACTGCAGTCTCTCAGTGTGCTCTTCCTAATCATAGAATCATAGAGTCCTAGAATCACCATGGTTGGAAAAGACCTACAAGGCCATCCAGTCCAACTGTCTGCCTATCACCAATAGTTCTCAATAAACCATGCCCCTCAACACAGTGTCCAAATGTTCCTTAAACACCTCCAGAGACTGTGACTCCACCACCACCTCTCTGGGCAGCCCTTTCAGAGAAGTAGTATTTCCTAATGTCCAGCCTGAACCTTCCCTGGCGCAGCTTGAGGCCATTCCCTCTAGTCCTATTACTGGTTACACGAGAGAAGAGGTCGACCCCCAGCTCACTACAACCTCCCTTCAGGTAGTTATAGAGAGCAATAAGGTCTCCCCGGAGCCTCCTCCAGACTGAACAATCCCAGTTCCTTCAGCCACTCCTTCTAAGGCCTGTGCTCCAGACCCCTCACTAGCTTTTGTTGCCCTTCTCTGGACACGTTCCAGGGTCTCAATGTCTTTCTTACAGTGAGGGGTCAAAAACTGGACACAGTACTTGAGGTGCGGCCTTACTAGAGCCGAGTACAAGGTACAATTACTTCCCTGCTTCTGCTAGTAACATACTGTATTTCTAATACAAACCAGGATGCCATTGGCCTCCTTGGCCACCTGGGCACACTGCTGGCTCATGTTCAGCTGAGCATCAAACAATACCCCCAGGTCTGTTTCCTCTACACAGTCTCCCAGCCACTCTGCCCCAAGCCTGTAGTGTTGCCTGGGGTTGTTGCGGCCAAAGTGCAGGACCTGGCATTTGGTCTTGTTGAACTTCATCCCATTGGCTTCAACCCAGAGATCCAACCTATCCATATCTACCCTCAGGCAGATTGACACTTCTAGCCAGCTTGGTGTCATCTGCAAACTTACTGAGGGTGCGCTCAATGCCCTCATCTAGGTCATCAGTGAAGATATTAAACAGGACGGGCCCCAGCAGTGGCCCCTTGGGGAACACCACTTGTGACCGGCTGCAAGCTGGTTTTAACACCACCACTCTCTGGGCCCGGCCCTCCAGCCAGTTCTTTACCCAGCAGAATGTACCTGTCCAAGCCATGGACTACCAGCTTCTGCAGGAGAATACTGTGGGAGATGGTGTCAAAGGCTTTGCTGAAGTCTAGGTAGACAACATCAACAGCCTTTCCGTCATCCACCAGGCAAGTCACTACATCATAGAAGGAGATCAGGTTGGTTAAGCAGGACCTGCCCTTCACGAACCCATGCTAGCTAGGCCTAATCCCTCGGTTGTCCCGCACATGCTATGTGATCCCCCTCAAGAGAATCTGCTCCATAACCTTACCTGACACTGAGATCAGGCTGACAGGCCTGTAGTTCCCCGGATCCTTCTTGTAGATGGGAGTCACACTGGCAAGTATCCAGTCTTCTGGGACCTCTCCAGTTGACCAGGAACACTGATAGATGATGGAAAGCAGCTTGGCTATCACCTCTGTCAGTTCCCTCAGTACTCTTGAATGGATCTCATCTGGCTCCATGGACTTGTGACAGTCCAGGTGGAGTAGTTGGTCTCAAGCTGTTTCTTCCTGAATCATGGGGGGTTGTTCTGCTCCCCATCCAGAACTTCCAGATCAGGGGGTAGAGTACCCCAAGAAAAACTGGTCTGAATTTTAAAGACAAACATAAAGAAGTCATTGAGAACTTCAGCCTTTTCTTTACCTCAGTGGTCACGTTCACAGCCTCATCCAGTAAAGAATGGAGATTATCCTTGGTCTTCCTCTTCCTATTAATATATCTGTAAAAGAGTTTCTTGCTCTTTTTTACTCCAGCGGCCAAGCTGAGTTCAAGCTGGACTTTTGCCTATCTAATTTTCTCCCTGCACATCCTAACAACTTCTTTGTACTCTCCCCATGTTGCCTCTCCCTTCTTCCACAGGAGGTAGATCCAATTTTTTTTCCTAGAGCTTCAGGAAGAGTTCCCTGTTCATCCACGCTGGTCTTCGTCCCCACCAGCTCATCTTGCAGCTCAGGGGGACAGCCTGCTCCTGCACCTTTAAGACTTCCTTCTTGAGAAGTGCCCAACATTTCTGGACCCCTTTACCCTCCAAGACTGAGTCCCACGGGATCCTCCCTACTAGTCTCCTAATGTTACCTGGTAGTTAACTATGGAGAGTGGTCTCTGGTTTTCTCCTCCTTTTCTCAACTCCTGATTCCCTGAAAAGTTGTAGTTGCAGCCCATGCTGCTGCTGAAGGCTTTCTGCAAAACCTTTCACTTCTTTCAGCTGCTTTGTAACTCTTGATTTAGGTATTTTTCGTTATAACTATATGGCATAGCTCTGTTCTGATGCTCCAGCTGTTCCTACAGTGATTTTTCTTGTTATTATATTTTAGTTAATTGTACAGGTTAAAAGAAAAAAAAATCATTTAATTGCTGAACATGTAAGGAACATTAAAATAGTAAGAATAATTAACAAATCGTCATTCTTTTCTATGAATGTAAAGCTTCTGGATAAACAAATATATTTCATGTTCAGTTGAACAAGTATTTAGCATTAGATCAAATGTTTAATAGTTGCGATAAGGAAATTTGACCATACAAATCCAATCAAAGCTGGAGAGAATCAGTCACAATAGTAATGTTGGCAATGACAGCCTCAACTATTAGCACTTTCATCTAGAGAAAAAAAAAGAAGTGATAAAATTCTCCCCAAACTGCATTCAAGATTAGGTTATATTAAATTCCAAGATTAGGTCATAGTCCTGTGCTGAATGGATCACAAAATGCATGGTTTCTAAGTTTTGTTTAAAGGAAGATGATTGATGACAACCTCACAGTGAGGAAATACTGTAATCCTTCACAAAAGAGAACATATATTATCCCACGATACCTGATAAAACTTCAGTCACCATCTTCCTCATTTTGAACTCTATGAATCATCATCCAAGTCCCAAGGCATAAAGGCAAGGTTTGTGTCTATTTCCTTTTTCCCAGGACAGCCAGGCCAGTGAAGCCAGAGGTGTTATGTTGCCCTTCGATAGGGGGGGTGGGAGTTCTGCTTCCCCCCTTCACTAACCTCACACATTCAGTGATGCACAGATGATAACCAGCCAAAAGTTGTCCTTATGCTGTAAGCTGTAAAGGAAAACATGGAGTACTGGCAGTGTTGGTATAAGTCTACAAAGGTTAACTCAGAGGTGATTTTATGTCTGCAGTTTTTAGGTGTTAAGGCATACAATGAACTATTATCTTTCAGAGGAATAGGTGTATTCTGCACTCCCTTAAGTGCTATTCTAACATCACATTATCTACATAAACAGAGCTCATCCACTTCCAAATTGGGAAGACAGCTTTTGCCCACTTCTATGGCTTGGCTTGGAATAACAAATCTAAAACAAAGGATACCTGTGGTTTTCCACACACTATATTGTTTACTGCTCCACCTCCAAGGACAAGCAACTCCGTCCTCCTGTACCTGACCACTCTGGATGAGTCTGTAGATCAGAGCAATACTTTTTGAAGTTGACATTAATGTAGGAAATGATGTTGAAACAACTGCCCAGCTACAGAGTCAGGATTTGGTTGAAGAACAGCATACAGTGTAGGTTATTTAACTTCAGAGGCACCTTAAAATGCTTCACAACCTACCCACATGGACACAGCTGGGACAGGTTACACTGCATGAAAACTGGTTCCCAGTGCCATTGTGATAATGTAATATATCCAAAACATTTATATGCAGACAGCAGATGCAGATAACGGAAGTCCCACATTCTTCTCAGGCAGAAATTGGAGGCCAGGGTAGATTTCCTACAATGGTGATATTTCTGGATGCTCTTTTTCTACTGCTGAAATTCCACTAGCTCTGGGATGAAAGTGGCTATGTTCCTAGACAACTCAGGAAAGCAGCTGATGGTAGAAATGTCAGGGAAGCTAAGGCAAGAGCAATGTAAAAACTGCCAGTTGGAATTCTACCTAGACAACGAAGTTCTTTTGCAACAGGTGCAGGGATCTTTAAAGACAAGCGACTGTGAATCAGTTTCAGTTTGCATTTCACCTGAAAACACATTTGCCCAGGGAGTTCCCAAAAACATAAGATGTTCAGTCGCTTCAGTTCTAACAACAAATCCTTTTTAATTACCCTTATTCGTACAGAACTTTCATCCTCATTTATTCCATAGTAGGCTTATTTCACTCGGGATAAGAAGGGTAGAACAAGACTTGCAGGGAAATATGTTCCTTTCAAATGATTAAAAGCAGAAGCAGAGCAGAGTTACTGGGCAATATTCCATCCAGCTGGACTGTGCTGAGCTTGCAGGGTCTAAGAATACCACAGTGCAGTGATGCACATACCTGGCTGCAGGTATATGATGTTTTTTTATCCTTTCTGTATTGCCAAAACTTCAGAAATGTATCATCTCTAGTGTAATAAAAGAACAATGAAATCACAAAGACTGACTGTTCAATGGCTTCTGGTATGATACAAATATCTTAAATGTGAGTTGTACACAGACAGTCAGTGGAGAAGAAAAGCAGCAGGTAGAACAAGTTTGTTCTGCCTAATAGTGACAAAATTCACGTTTCTGCATTAGCTGCAGGCAACATAGAAGTCTCTTAGGTATCACACTGTAGTATAAATTGCAGCAACCAAACCCAGTATCCCAAAGGTATGTGCCACAGATATCAGATTTTATTGGTAGGGATGGGTTGAAGCTTAACACATTCTTAATAAGTATACTATTAACAAGAAAATATTAAGATAAATGGAAAATGTTTTATGTGTTTTGCCTTCTCTCTTTCCCTCCCCCCTCATTTCAAAGCAATTTTGCTTCCTATGCACAATTGCAGAAAGATATCCACCTGAGGGTAAGAAGATTTGCAGCTGGATGTAGATAGTGTTCATGGGGGAAAGCTCTATAGTAACAAAGCATTCATTTAATCATATGATGGGGAGCATATGTCTCGTGTCTGTGCTGAGAAGTGGGGAAAGGAAGGCAACAACTCTGCCATCCCCTTACAGCTTGTACATTCTGCCCTGCAATGGCAGTTGATAAAGACAAGCATAGTCCATAGTACATGGATGGGAAGACTGCTGAATTACAGTAAAAACAGACTGGGACAACTTTTCCTACAATACTGTGCAGGCTGTTTTCAAAGGTGCAGTTCTGTTTTGATCCTTGCTGAGTTTTTATTTACACCAACATCTAGAAAAAAGGCAAAATATGAATTACTGTCATAACACTGTTTAGCAGGAGCTCTTGCCTAAATGTACGTAAACTGGGAAAACATTACTGCCCTCATGTTTCTTTTCCTGTCCATTGTCAACTTTCAGCAAAGTATTTTGCTTTGAAAAGTGGAAAAACAGAAATGTATAGCTGGGTGCCATCAGGATCACAGCTACAGTCTCAAATCCATGATCTCACCCATCTGCCTGAAGGACAATATGAGGAAAGAGATAAGCAGTCAAGGCTGTGATGGGCCCTGGGAGCACCACATAGAAATATACCTCAGAAAGACACATGCAAAACCCAATTGGAAGCCTTGGCAAGTAGAAATGAAACAATTTTAATGTATTCATATTGTGGAATTGTATTTTTTTAACTATTATTTATTTAACACTGAGATGCTGTGTCCAAATCAGGTAACCCAGTTTAAAAGCTACCAGTTTAAAAACTAAAATCCAATAATTACTGTGGAAAATTACAGCATGTTCAAATCAACTGAATTCAAGGGTTACAGAAAGGTTCTCTCTCTTGTTGTGGACCAGTCAGCACCCTGAAATGCTACTAGATGTCTGGAGGAGATTTCTTTGACTCAGCCACTGCAGGCTCCTTTGAAATAAGAGCAAAAGTGAGCAAGAAAGCAAGCCAGAGAGCCCAGGGAGCGTCTGCCATCTCCAGTATGATTACAAGCCACACTGCAGTCCACAAGTAGTTCAGAGGAGGCTGAAGCTTAGAAATCTGAAAGATGACACAAAAGCAGTTCAGGTCATTCATCCTAAAGTTTCTGTTAAGAGACTTATTTTTCACCTAATCAAATACTGTTCCTGTCAACTAGCACTGTAGAATTACAAAGAGGGCTTAAAGACTCTGAGTTAAGGCTAAGTAATTCATCAGGAAACCTCCACCCATTTTGCTTAAGAGGTGCACTGCCTGTTGACATTAGTCCTACAAGTTCCAGCAGTGTCTCATCATTCCCAGGTCATACAAGTTCATTTTGACACCTGGGAGCAGCTGAAACTTTTAAGGTAAGATGCTGCTACAGGATGACAATTTATGTTTTTAAACACAAGCTGAGATTTCTTTTCATACAGTAACCTGCATGAGGCCCGTTTAGCTCGTCAGTGACTGAAACAATCCTAGAGGATTTAATTCTAGCTGTGTGAGCAGGCAAAATAAGACAATAACCATCCTTCTGGGGAAAGCACAGGAGAGGAAAATATCTAACATTTTCCCCACCTTCTGCAAGCCAGCTTTACTGATTTTCCCATGTGATTACTTGTAGAAAAAAAACCACAAAATTCTCTTTAAAAGTTACTGCTTGTTGTATCACTCTGTCCCTCAGCTTTTTAATTATTTCATCAACAGTTCTATTCTTGGAAAGATTGTTAGCTTGATCTTCAATCTGCTTCTTTCTAAAATTGAAAGATTGTGCAGACAAATTACTTACTTTCTGTAGTTTCAAACATTTGATTCAGCAATAATGAACAAGACTTTAACAAACAAGCCATGGACATGGAAGAAGCTTTTTTGATGCACAAGTAAATGATAGGCTGATCAAGTAATAGCACACATCAATTCCAAGGCCTATATTGTGCAACCATTTTTAAGTGTGTAGGTGGTTCTTAATAATAGCTTGCTTTGTGATACTACTATGCAAAATTTGTCTTGCAAATGGAGATCTTAAACATCCAGATCATGGGCTTAGGTTATGATGAGTCTAGGTTTCTACATCAGCTACAGAGCCATCTTTATCCCTTAATACATACTCAGTTAAAGTGAGTGGGCTAAGCCAACATAAAAGAAGTTAATGACTGTTTTCCACTGATTTTGAAAGAAGAATATGTCTCTTAGGACATATTCTTTCCCCCTAAGAAGGTGAAATTTCCTCTTTCTAGATCCCAAGTAAGTCACTTCCACATATTTTCCTTCGTGAGGAGTAGTCAGAATACCTCTTTTTTTCTGTAAGAGAGTCCACACAGACAGTATACTTTCTGCTGAAATACCACAACCTTCATAAATAAGTCACTAATGTAAATAATGGTTAATATTTAATGTCTTTAAAAGACAGAAAAGAAATTAAATAAAAGGGTACATAACATGTCCCACTTGTGCCTATTTTATATCTGCTATGGATTTACTACAGCTCGTGAAATGGAAAGTTAGAACAATTACTTTTGTTAAATCTGTGTGCATGCATTTCCATATAAGCAAAATGCTGAATTATTCAGCAGTCTTATTTTTATAGATTTAT
Source organism: Bambusicola thoracicus (assembly GCA_002909625.1). Lineage (NCBI taxonomy): Eukaryota > Metazoa > Chordata > Aves > Galliformes > Phasianidae > Bambusicola > Bambusicola thoracicus. Next base: position 56,003 of record PPHD01000461.1, on the reverse strand, counting down.
TAAGTGTGTTTTATGATATTCCCTCAACTTGAAGATAATCTTAAAATTTTAACTCTCTTTCTAAAAATACACTCATGAGAAGAGTTTTTCTTTGATCTGAACAGCATAGAGAATATTAACTCTAAGCATTCCAGGAGGGATCAAAAGATGACAGTAATTGGTGGCTCCCTTCTTAGGATGTCAGGTGAAGTCATCTGCTGAAGTGACTTCGTCTTCTGTCTTCTATCTACTATGTCTTCTATCTTGCCTGAATACAAGAGGTTGCCAAAACATTACCAACTTTATCTGCCACATCCCACTGTCTATTATATTTTCCTGTTAGTCCTGTGTTAGAACACACAGGATGGACGGTGAAGTTAAACTCAAATTTTCTTTACACTGTTCCTCATTTGTGAAGTTTAAGACTGATGTGGAGGCAGTATATATCCTGAAAATAAATGAATGATTACTTGCAAGATGTCATCTGGAAGACTATCTTCCTTGTCAGTGTTTCTTTTTTTCTTGAAAAGTTTAATAACCCAGTAGAGAAACCTTGAATTAGGATTGAAGAAGGGACCTGTCATAAGAGGTCATGGGAAAGTATTAACCACAGCCATCTAGCAGAAAGCTTAAAACTACTTGGGATACAGTTATACATAACCGGATCATACAAGAGACAAAAACAGATAGAATAGATTAAGTATGCTTTTTGTCCATGCATGTGTCAGCAAATTAAACCTTTTTTAGAGTTACACAGATAAAAGCCTAAAAAAAAATATGGGTATTAAATTATAGGATGTCTACTAAATATCACAAACAGGGAAAACAAGATTTAGATTCAAAGCTTTGGGAGATCTGGAGATTTTTTTTTTCTGAGCAAAAAAACCAAAGGGGTAAAATCACAGGGTAAAAGAGTAGGTTGTAATTGGTTGGGTGATGATTACTAGCAGAAAATAGGTTGTCCAGCATATTATCAGAATATGTCAGTGATATCCTGTTAATGTTGCAAAATCTAGTGAAGGGAATTTTTTCTAAATTTTATCCTAATTAATCCAGCGGAAGTGTTTGGAAAGGCAAAATGCAGCTTAGGTGGGACTGTTGACTGAATGACAGAGTTTACGGTACTTTTGAAAGGAAGGCAGGAGAAAGTGGGAAATTAAAGTAGATTTTTACATACTCAAGGAATTAAGGCCCCATGGGAAATGTGTCTATAGGGAAAATATCATTAAGTAGTGCATCAGTGAAACACATCATTGTAGCATAAAAGAGAAGCATGAATACATATACAACTAAATTTTAAGAGTAATTAGAACTCATCCCATAAATACTTCAGTAATATAAGTGTGATCAAGAAATGTTTGGAGTTTCTATTTAATGGGGAAGAGAACTACCAACAAATTACGTTAAGGAGAATGAAGCACGTAAAACCTGTTTCTGTATCAGTAGTTGACAAAAAAATCAGATACAAGCAGGTGGCTTCAACAATGGACACTAGTAAAAAACAAGGCAAGAACAAACTATAAAATATTACTAGGTATTCAAATTGGTACTTAACTGACTAAAATGGTGTCCCAAATTTATGCAGAAAAGCAAACACACCACCTAGCTTTAAAAAGAAGGAAAGAGAACTGTAGAGTTACAAGAAATTTATTCCTGCTTTCAGGCAGTAATTACAGAGTCACAAAGAGTTCAAAGCCTGTTAAGAGACACGAGAGCCACTAGGGATCCTTGCGATTTACCCAGATTTCAGACAAGCTTATATTTAAAATTACACTACCCTCCAACCAGGGCTACTTTCAACTTGGTTTCCTAAAGAAATAAGCGTAATGCAGTCAACCTTTTAATCCAAACCTTTGTCAGCCTTTCTCCCAGATTTGGAGTCCATCTACCAATTTCATTTAAACTTGAGATTGGTAGGGGTATTAAGAAACTGTGGTTATAAGTTTTGCCAAACTGACAGTCAGAAAAGGAGAGAAACTGTTCATTCTTCTAGTTGGAAAGACAGGACTGTTATTTGTCCCATTTGTCAGCAGCTAGAAAAGCAATCAGCAGATGTTTCCCTGGGCTTGGCCCATGTTGTTTCTTGTCCGGTTTCCAGCTTGAAGTATGCAGTGAAAAATGTGTTATTTGTCTGCTTTCAAGTAATAATCCACAAGTACATTAACTACCTATGTGAGAGCCTAAACCCTACCTCTTGCATATTCCCATCTCACTGGGGCTGGGTCTTGAAGTTCTTCATTCAGATCTGACAGATGTAACTGTACAGTCTGCTGTGACAATCAGTTTTGGAAGCATAATGCTTTTTGTAGGTATGGATATATCTCCAGATTTATCAGCAGAAGTGGAAGACGGAAATACTTATTACTGCGGTCATTGATTTAGTTTAGTGTACTGTGTCCTACTGACTGTATTGTGTGTTGGTGAGTCATACGCATTTTTTATCTAGCTGGCTCTCTGCTTTGATAGTCTCTATGTAGAAATGGCATTGGACATCTCAACAAAAATAACTTCAGAGAACATCTGAAAGATCTGTTCCTCCCAGCGCAAAAAGAAAGCTCTCTTGACCTCAAGAACAGCATAGACAAACTCAGCTTGCAAAAGGCAAACAGGCTGATTTCTTGACTGAACTCATATTCTGCTTTAGGGAAAACTTGCAGTGCACCTGCAGGAACATTCTTTCCCTAGAAAGCATGATACAGAAGGAACCAGTCAAAAGATCTCAGATAATTCTTAGTGTCTCACTAAAGCAAATTAAGAAAGACTTCCAGACTTTGAGGCAGTCTGCTAAAAGTCCTGAGAACTAAGTTGAAGGCTATTGTGGAACAAGACCTCTTTCACAGATATGGGCACCTTAACCATCCTAATCTGCTAAAGAATTTACAGGTAGAGAGTTGTGAAAATATAAAAGATTTCATCGCTGGCAGACTGTTGGTCTGCCAAAGTCAGCACTTCAAAAACCAAGGGACCGGGCTTAATTCTCTGGAAACTTCAGGTAATATTCCATTTCCATTGCATGAATTCTTGCTCAGAAAGAAGCAAATTCTAGCAACTGGAAGCTGTCCTGCAGGGTCTTCAGGAGTCCTGTTGCAATATGAATCCTCATACTGCTGATTCAAATACAAAATACTCATCTCCAATTATTTTTTATCTTAATGGCAGAAACTTGTAGTCCTGGTGGGCCTACAAACCATTATGCGAGAGCATTGTTGAAGGGTGCATTAAGCATGGCACTGAAATTGGTATTCAGGGTCAGAGTTCAGAGCTATAGTTAAATGTATGTTTGATAGCCCTACAACATTTGTCCTCTTCTGAAAAGTATGCGAAGGTCTTGTGGCAAGGCTCTGATACAAAAGAACAGACTATAGAAATGAGCTTTTGGAGCTGTAGGAATAAGCTGCCAGTTTTGAGGATGTGTGACAGCAAAGACAAGGCAATCCCAAGTGCTGCTTTAAAAGTTATGTAGGTAGGGACTTAAGAACAAAAAGGCCAATTAGCTGGAGAGGAAACAAAAGTTTCAGAATGATATGGGATAATATGCATCCTTAACAAAACTGCTGACTTCAGGTATTCCTGCCTTGTGAGCTGCAGACAGAAATGTGAGCTTTGTTCAGGGTATCCTCTGTATTATGAAATAGTGCCCTTAAATATGAGGGAAGATAGGCAATGGATATGCCTTCAAGGATGTATTAGGGGTTTGTATTACTGTATTAATGTATTACTGGGGTTCAAGCAAGAGGAAATACATGTCCAGAGTCGGAGTATACATCTTGCAAATATGGAAAAAAATATGTTTTTAAGGGAAATAAAGCTCATCCCACTATGATAGGTGATGTTTTGTTTGTTTTTGTGTTTTCCTCATACATTGCACATTTCCATGTATTCCAAAGTAAGAAGTGAGGAGAATCAATGATACATGCACCTTTGAAACCAGGGCGCCAATATCAGTGACACTGGCTGGTTCAGACGGATAAAGGCCATAGATCAAGGCCTGCAGTAATCACAATCAACAGATGCACCACTGTCCCTGATCCTCTAAGAATGTCCAAATACAGTTCCTGAGTAATGAGCCACACTGATTCAACAGGATCACAAACTTACTCATCAGATGTTATCTAGAGGGCAAAACCCCAATTGTTGAACAATGCAGTGAGACATAATCCTTATGAATTCTGTGAAGTGAGCTCAATCACTTTTTTTACCTGAATCCTAGAGTCTTTGATGAATGATCCATATGTGTTTGCTCTCCTAGTGCAATGCTTTGAGTGTTGTACAATTCTGAATATATCTCTGTGAAAGAAGAGATCAGCCTAGGACAGTACTTACCATTACAAAAGCAGCATGTACCCTCAGTCTTTCTGAAGGCCTCTTTTCTATACATATTCTTTTTCTTTACATTAAATATAACATTGTCTGTATTAATAACAGCACCTTTTTGAAAGCTATTTGCCTTTTTTCTTCTCTTTGTTGGCTTCTCTTTGATATACGTGAGCTGATACCATTTAAGTCACTAGGAAGAACAGCAACTTTTAAGTTATCCCAAAGCATCTTCTAAAAAATCACATCAGACAAATTATCCTGATATTTATAGTATAACTTGGATAAAATGAGAATTTAAAAATAATTTGTGAGGTTAAGAACAATGCATAATACTATGTCTTAAGGCAAAGATGATCAAAGTAGCACGTCCTTTCCATATACAGTTAAGGTCATTATTCAGAAGGCTATCTTTAGGTTTTGGAAACTAGCCTTCCCAGGCTCCTTCTGAAGCCTACAGAGAAAGGAGGAACCTAATTCAAACAGTACCTGGAAGAGCAACTTTGACTCGAATAAGCCTAGGGAGAAAAGCCTCTCCTACCTGCAGTAATCCTTTGTGAATACTTTGTGTAGTTAAGACTTGAATTATACAATGAACCCTTGGAAGAAACTTGGCTAACTCAACATCAGCCTGTCAAACTCAGATGCACTGCTGGAAAAGGCAGCTAAGATCATAGAGATTGTACCACTAAACCTGACGTAAATAATGAATGAAAGCCCTTGTTTATCATAACTTGACATCTGGCATAGGAACGTAAAATAAAATCTTTAACGGCTTAAATTAATACTCGTAGCTGTGAATGCTGGCAGCCTGGGAATAGGCACACTGTTTGTTCAGCCTCCTCTGTTATACTGCAGGCATAACAGGGGGTCAGGTGAGTAGCTGCTCGAATCTACTGAACCACCCTCTCAAATCACTCCTATATAAATGAGCAGTGGTCATGAATTAAAGCCCATGTCATCAAGCCCTCATTGCTGCTTTGCTGAACTGTTTAGACTTCCAGGATTTCATTCATCTTCACAGAGCTTTGGGGATGAAAGCAGAAGGTTCCTGTCCTTGTACTGAGGAAGCATGGCATTCTCTGCTCTCCACTTAGCGCAAGGGCTAGACTGACACTAGAAAAACAGCTGTGGTAAACGACACTGGTAACTTAACAGGCCACGTGCCTCAGTGCCTTCCTTCTGAAAAAAAAAAATGGAAATATGAGCTTCCATTTATTTTGAGATATCTAATCCACACTATATACATCACAGGGGAGAAAGGATCAGGAGGGCGGTGAGAGGGAGAGAAAAATGTCTCCATTGTCTGGTATTAAGCCCTGTTCAGTTAAAAGAATACTTCTTTTCTAAGCCTTCACTTAGAAAATGGCTGTGAACACTACAGAGCAACATCTGCTTTGCGAGTGTAATCCATAAAAGGCTTCCAAAGGCCCTTAAAAATTGTTCCCTCTTTTCTCCAGCCTGAATGTCATCTCACAGGAAGCCATCTGGGACAAGCATGCCAGCTATTCTGCTGCAGTGATAGCGGTATTGTCCTCAAGTGCTTCAGGATGAGTCACATCAATGCAGAAGCCCAATTATAGTAGAAGCCCCCCAAAGCAGAAGTATCATTTCAAATAAATAAGACTGATGTGGCTGAACCACTGGATTCAGAGTGTAATTCAGTCACTTCATCACCTTTTGCTCAAAAACCCTGCATCCCTTCAAGCACCTGTGCTAAATCCCCGGTCTGGTTCTGACATTCCCAGCACAGATGTGATAGTCTTAAGCCCGGTATGTATGCTTGTGGAGGAGCCAATAACAAGGGGTTTTGATTATTATTTTAAGAAACAGCATTTTTAAACTTAGCATTTCTTATCACTCGAGAGCAGCGAATGAACAGTGCCATCCACTGTTCCTCTGCATAATCCACAATACTTTCCTAAGATAGTCTTAAATAAATTTTAACGTTAAAAACAAATGCGACATTTACAACAAAGAAATATACAGTGGTTAAAAGACGCAAGTCAAAACATATTTTTCAGGATAAATCATAGAATTGCAACTCTAAAAGCAGATTACAACAAAGTAGATTTTCAAAATATCTCTCAAATGTGGATGAGCCATTCTAATTTAATTAGTTAGCTTTTACTCATTTATCCTAACACTAAACATTTCTCCAATCAATTAGGCCATATACTGCAGTGTTAAGAATAAATTCTCACTTAATCTTACTATAGGAACTACATTTCTTCTTCAGTGTGATCATCAGCTGTTTGGAACATGACCCTGATGAATGATACTGCTAAAAACAGTACTTTTAGAGAGGCTTACTAGAGAAGAATAAATAACACAGTGTTAATGAAACTCTGTGTTCATGGATTAATATGATCAATACAAGACCTGAATGTCTTTGACAACAGAACTCAAACTTTACCTTTTAGATGTATATTTTAGAAGCCATTCCTATGAAAAGATATCAAATTCATCCAATCTGTGGTGATGAACGTATTGTTTGCCAAAAACAGGTAGCCACACTGTAACAGTGATGCAGTTCAATAGTGCAAATATGCTCTATGTTCCCTAACCCAGAAATCCTGAAAGTATTATACACATTTTTCCTGTTTGCTAGAACACAAATTCAGTGGCTAGTGTTTTGCTGGACAGATTTCACAACGCTTATCTTGCATCTGTTTAAAACAAAGGTATAATATTCATTGAACACAATGATGAATGAATTAAACCCTACCAGTTTGCCTTTCACTGCTTTACTCTATATTATTTTCTTGCAGGGAATGTCTAGACCATCAAGTAAAGACCACTTTAGAATTCAAAGTGACTATAATTCCTGATTTTTCTTGCATTGCATTGACACAAATAATGGTAGAAATACTATTTAGAAAACTAACTGCTGAGTCCCAGGTAATTCAAAGGATAATTACTTGTTCATGATCAATGACCACTGATTATATGCTGCATAGTGCAGAGCTATAAAACTGACAAATTATAAAAGCATATACTTATAACGTGCTGTGCTGGCAACATGACTTTTATGAACCCAATGCATAGCACCCAAAGTTTTCTCCAAGACATTTATAGAAAGGAGAAAACATACCGTAGAATTGGTTTTACTGCTCAGGCTCATGCTCATTCATATTTCAGGATCAAAGATTATTTTGCAAAAGCCATTTCCTATTGATGCTGTTGTGTTTGCTGCTCACTCACAACGATCAGCAGGACACTAGGTTGCAAGGGTCAGACTGGAACTGATTTCTTTGATTTTCCTATTATGTTTTCAAAGGGAGGAGAGAATTTCACATCTTTCTGAAAGTCACTGACTGTACACAGAGAAAGCTAGAGCTCCTGCGAGAGTAGATTAGACCTGATTATAACTTGACTGAAATGTTATTGCAATAAAATATCTAATACAATTCCCTATTTTTTGGACATAGGTATTCTGACCCATTCTCCCCATACTTGGAGCTGTTTAGATTCCCTCAGCTTGGGCAGCCTGCTCATATTGAAAATGAGATTTAATGTTAACAATATTAAATTTCAATTTCCTGTTCTTTACCACAATAGTCTACTGAGGAAAAACATAACATAAATTGAATTAATTTTTTATTGAATTGTGTTTGGAATTACTAAACAATGTTTGATAATGGCTTGGATCTCCAGCACATTAATTGCTCCTTCATAGAAGAGGCTTCTTTCCTATTGAAATGGTGAAATTATGCCAAACTCTCAAGTTTCCAACATTTAGTTGTCATAGAAATAAATAAGAGATTTACAAGTTGCTCATATGAGGAATGGGGCATCTCTTCCACCAGCTTGTTCTTTTCCATGTGCTTAAGATAAACCAAAATCCTTAATGCCTCTAGATACAGCTATCATATTAAGAGACAGGAAAAAAAATGTGGTATGAAAAGAAATTATATTGTCTATTGCGATTCACACATCATCTGTAAACTGTTGATCTGTCAAAGAAGGACAACACAGGTGCAGGACTTTTCTCAGATAATTTCTGTTAATAGTGCCAGTACACTTAGGGTCATATGATTGCAAAGTCTTATGAAATTCTTTCCAATTTTCTGTGATTTTATCTGAAAGGATCTCTTCCACCTAACAACTGAACAAATCAGAAATGCAGGAAAGAACAAAAGCACCCCTGAGGTTGGACATTGATAGTGTTATCACATCACAAAATGTATTACACTGACAAACCTAGTGTTGGAAGACCAACACTTGATAAAAATGAATCATGTTATTACTTAGAACATAGAACAAGAGGAACAGACTTCTGAAATCTTTTTTCTACCATGTCATTTATGAACCATCTGAGTTAATAGAAAGCTATTTTCAACTAAAACAATTTTGGTGTATTGATTCCAAAGCATGATGCAGCATCAGGCCCTAAGTTTACTTTCGGAAATGTTTGTTCTGCAAACTGACTAAAAAGTGACTGTGCAGGAAACTGAATATCTCACTTCATTGATCTGCTCCTTTAAGTGACTGAAGAGTCATATCTGCTAACTGAAAATGATGAGTTTTTACTATTTCCCTGCAGTCCTATGAAACACAATTCACTAGGATTAAATGACTTGCAAGAGGCACTCAACTTACTCAAGGCATAATTTGAAGACAATAGGCTTCCACAGGAGAAAAATCTAGTTGTAGATGTCCCTATTCAATACCGGGGAGTTGGACTAGATGACATGTAAAGGTCCCTTCCAACTCAAACAATTCTATGATTCAACGACAATAATGACAAAAGCTGTCTTATTGAAGTTCCTTTAGGATCTGCCTGTAGCACTAGCAGTTAGAAAGAAGTATTTTTTAACTTGTAAAATGAGTACATTAAAAACAGAAAGTTCTGAGACGAAATAGAAACAGAACCACAATTTTGACAGTAAATCTGACATCTACAGTAAAAGTACCCATCTGACCAAGCCCTGTACCATGCACTTTCAGGTGAAAGGAAGGAGATGGAGAAGCTTTTAGGATTGTCTTGTTTTCTGGGAGCATAGATTGATTCCAGGTTCTGCCCATTACTTCTTTTAAGATTCCTCTGACTAAATATCTTCCTAAAAGAATGATGAAAGTGGTTTCTTGAAAGAGCTGCCCTCTTGTACAACCTTTAATCTGCCTTTTATATAAGAGGAGCCACAATGATGAAGCTGGAGTTACCACTCAGGATATAAAAAGTAAGGACTCCCAGACGCTCAGGCTTATTTGCAGTTGTTTTCATTGAAACCTGGGAACAAACCAGCCATGTAGTCCAGAACAGATCTACTCCTCAGAGCAGAATCACTCATCAGGTTTGAAATTAGGGCTGACATGGTAATATGTAGCTACTGTGTTATCCCATGTCATATTTCATCCCAAGGTGACAACGATCCATGATGTTTAACATTACCTTTACCTGCCTTCTACTCAAAACCAGCTAGAATGGACCTGAGCAGATGCATGAAATATTGCTATTGTTGGAGCCATCAGGGTGGAATTCAGCTCCTCTAACATCAAAGACTTTCAAAGCAATGCACAACATTCGGAGGTTGTTTAATGCGACCTTCTTTTTCTGCATCTAATACCTCTCGACATTACTATGCTCCTTTGATATCTCTCCAGAACACTGTCCAGACTACCAACACAAAGCTAAACATGGAGTTACTCAGTTGATATACTAATGCAAACCTAAGAGATGTGATACTGAAAATTATGAAGAGACTCTTAATATGAGGAAGTAGACAAACCACAAACTGCAGCTTAGGTTATGTCCTAGAATAATTTACTAACCAAAAATGTATTGACTTATCTCTGTCAAAGGAACCTGGCGCAGTGAACTGAAGTTTTGACTGCAGGGTTCAGTATGCAGTCTCTATGTATGCATAGTGAATGGTTCTAAAGGAAAACATTATAAGGAGGCTGCAAATTCAGAAGGTGTCAGTGCTGTTCTCAGGAAAATATACAACCTCTGCATAGCATATAACATTCATTTTTAACATATATATATTAGAAAGAATAATAGATAAAACAAGAAACAGCAAAATCGCAGTGAAATGTATCTGACACCTGGAAGCTAAGAACTTTTCCTGTCCCTTATCTGCAGTGTACACATACATATGCCAGTGATTCTGAATGAGATTTCAAAAACTTTCAGTAAGCACAAGTATGCTTCCCAACTGATGACTCAGAAGAAAGTGTCCAGAAGTACTGATGATGAGGAGGATTTACATTGTTGGAAAGTATGTGAACATACCAACACAGACAAAAACTGTATGCAGAGTGCGAATTTTAATAAAACACATTCTGGCCTCAGTCATTATAGAAAAGGTTATTAAAGAAATGACCCTTACCACAGATTCTTTTTCTTCAAACTTAAGAATTCATGATACCTAAGGTGTCCAGTCTGATCTGGATTAGCTCTTGGAAGTCTTTATCTTTGACTTGAAACACAGTGTAATGTGAAACATGACGAAAGTAATTTCTTGTGATCATTTCATCTTCTTAAAAAAAAAAAAAAGAAAAAAAAGAAATAAAGAAAACATGCATTAACATGCATTAAAAAGAGTAAATATTTACCATCTATTAAACCAGTGCTGACACTAACACATTATTCTACATGTCTAGAACTATGGAATGAAATTATAATGAACTTTCAATTACCTTAATATAGATTATTTAGTTTGCTGATAAACTGTGCCACCAGTGAATGAATACATAAACTTGATTTGCACAGACCCGCTCAAATTCAGTTCAGCTTATCAGCTGTATTGCACTCCTTATCTGATCTGGAATCAGTAAATTCTTGGTGAACCTTGAGAAATCCTGAATCTTAACAGCAGTGTGTTAATTCAGAACATTTGAGACCTACTCCACGGACTTTGCCTTTCTTTTCTCATGCTCCTTTTGCATCTTAACATGCAGTTTTTAAATCAATTGTGCCACGAGGTTGGGTCTGTTGGCATTCGTGACCTGGCTACCAAGGGTGCACCACCTTTCAGGTGCAGGGAGCTTTCAGGGAGAATCTTTGGCTGGAGCTTGATGCCCTGTCACATTGTCAGGCCAATGGATATGTATTTAGTAAGGTAACAGGCAATGAATGTATTCATGTAAGAGAATCCAGATATTTTTATTTTGCTACACTTAAAACACAGGTTTTCTCTCAGTTCCCATGGCAAGTAATATCCATAATTTATGTAGGAGAGTTTTAAATAAAGGTTTGTACCAACACTTATCTATGATTGTCTACTGCGTTTTATAAATGTGTCCTTGAACTTTTAATTTTTTTATTATTAAATTGTTTGTTTATTTTCTCTGAAGAAACCTAAGGAAGGAAAATGGAGGGAAAGAAAAAAAAAAGTGGAATAAAGTCTTTGGAACAATAACAGAAACATTAGAAGTAAATAGTTCCTTCAGTGATTCAGCTGCTGGCTAAGCGCTAGACAAATATCTTTCTGTTCATAAAATACGCCCTAAGAAAATTCTGTTTCCCTTTAGTCCCCCACAGAGATCCTGGGTGGCAGTAATAATACAGAGGATGAGCAATTATTTACTTCATCAGTTGGTCTGGGAAATACTTTAAAGTTTTCCAATCAAAAGATAATGGTCTTCTGAAACTACCTTCTGCTATTTGAATTTTCTTCAGAGACTGTTGTCACTGCATTAAATCATATGGAAACAAAACTTGATAATATACCTACCTCCCCCGGTAAATAAGTTAGGGAATCTGGTACTGAAGCTAGAAAGATAGCTTGTGCTTCATAAGAAACAATTATACAGAATGACTATATCTTACCCACGAAGATGAAATATCTGTTATGATAGAAATATTTTGTTTAAACCTTGGACAATATGGGAAAGCTAAGGTATACTGCATCAGTATTTATTGAGTTGTTCACATTTGTTTCTTTTTTTTTTTTGTTTTTTTTTTTTTTTTTGCCAACTTGCAGTTTAATTGTATTTATTTCAAATGGTTTAATTTTATTTCCCAGATCATTATCTAACTCAGATCCAGCATCAGCAGTGTGAATGGAGATGCACTAGTTCATCCCAACCACAAAAAATCATTATGTTAAGTGAAAATATAAGTAATTCTTATAGGTCTTTTTTTCAGTGGAGGAGCCTCCAGACGCTGGTGATTAAATGGTTGTTTCATCAGCCTGTCTTTCCTTTCTACAGTCTCAAACACCTTTCCCTTTGTTAACAGTTTCATTCAGTAAATCCCCAATTCAGTAAATGACTTAGTATCACGTAATAAGGAGCCTTACTGAATGATGGCCTGAATGCTGCAGTTGTGATTATTACCTACTGCAATCTATGACACTGATTTCTTTTCTTACAAATTGCTGGGTGAATTCTCTCTTTCTGTGGCCATCTATGTATGTGTACAGATGATATACTGCAGAGCTAAGGAGAATAGCTTTTATGTAATTATATTAGAAAGGAATTGTGATACATCATCTTTATAAAACTATCTAATAAAAAATGCCAACAGTCCTTCTGAAGATATGCCCAGTGCTCATTTTGCTTGTGTCAACCAGACTGAAAGCTTTAATTTTTTTCAGTCTATTATTTGCTCATTGGATTCGGAAATAGAGTCTTCAATTTAAGAAGCGCAATATGTAGCAAATCAAAGTAACAAAAAAAAAAAAAAAAACATCCAGCTGTGCACTTCAGGGACGATCACACCATCCACTGCATGAGACATACATATCATGGCATTCCATCAGAGCTGACAGAAAGGCATTTTAGCATAGTTCTGTACATTGTGAAGGCCACAGAACTGGTGAAAATAGACAGTTCCTTATCAAAAGTTCACGTTCTAAAGATAGACATAAAAAGGCAATTCAGACTCGGCAGAAAGTCAGATTAAGTTATTTTTGAAAATGAACTGTGCAGCAATAGGCTCGATACCATGTCAGTGTCAGACATACATTACAATCTGTCAGATGAAAAACTGCAAACACAAATAGTTATATATATAGAATATAGTATATTATAGAAATGTGAGCTTATAATAATTACTGCACGGTTATAATTCTAATTAACTACACGTATCATACTAATTTTATCCTCTCATCAAAACAGATTCCCTTTGTCATTTCTCCTATGCGCAAAAGAACCACGGGGATATATGTTCATTGCTATGCAGCAAGTTTGGGTGTACACACAGCATTGCCCTTCTTTTCCAGAATCATAGAATCATAGAATCACCAAGATTGGAAATGACCCACAGGATCACCCAGTCCAACCATTCACCCATCATCAACAGTTCTCATTAAACCATGTCCCTCAACACAGTGTCCAAACATTCCTTGAACACCTCCAGGTTGGGTGACTCCACCACCTCCCTGGGCAGCCCATTCCAAAATGCTGCATCTTAAAATAATGTTATCCTGCATATATTTCTGCCTATCTTCAATTTAAATGTCAATCGCAACTAGTTGCATGAAGATACAATACTAAAAGTAGTAAGTATGTACCTGTAAACCTTTTACAGTTCTAGGAACACTCTAAATTTTACCTGATGCCAGGCTTCAGCACAAGGTAGAAAACAATTTAGTTTCTGTTACGAATCTCATGCATCTAAGGACTTCGATTTAGGAGACTTTCCAATAACACCAGACTTCCTTGCCCTGAGATAAACAATCTCTTTAAATAAAGAAATATATATATTTCTAAAGATTTTAAAGTAATGAAATTTTGCAGATGAAAGATGACAACCCAGTACGGCAGTTCTGGATTTCTCCGCACAAAGGGGATGACGATGACTCTGAAAGAACGACAGTGTCACATTTTCAAATGACACAAATGAGAATGCCTTTGGTGGCTGGGACACCACATGCAGTCAAGAACAAGAGCTATCAAACAATACACTCCTTATGGTGGGATGTATAAAAATAAGAATATAGTAATAATGACTAGAAAAAAAGCACAGAAAAAAAGCTCAAAGCTCAACTAATGTATACCGAATATTGCCCACTCAAATTATATGCAGTGTTTTTCTTTCTGTGTTTCAGAATATGTGGATAAACATTTTCAAAACACTCTAGAAGCTAGACAGTTTGCTTTACTATTAACTCCTCGGCACTGAAACGCTTGCATAACTGTTCTTTGGGTTTTTTTTTTTTTTTTTTTTTTTAATGTGTCTTATACCAGTAACAACATTATAGAGAAAAATCTAAAAGTTGTTCTATCTGCAACTATTGCCCAAGAGCTAAGAGCCTGCTGGTTGCCAGGGCAACGGGAGAGCACACTGCCAGCTCCCGAGGAAAGGGTTTTGCTGACTCTTGACTCTTGCTTTGCTTCTTTTGTATGGGTAGTTGGTGCTTAAGTTGATTTTCAGGGGCTGTTTAAAATAATTAAANAAATATTGCAAAACTTGATGAAGAACATCAAAGGGAACTTCAATCATCTTTTATAAAACATCCATCTGATTCAACATTTTAAAGTCAAATTTGTAGCTCCAGTTACAGGAAATATTGTAATTCTAGACTGTACATTAGAAAGTGCTAGTAGTAGGTTTCAGAATATGGATTAACAGCAAGGAACTACTGGTATTTTTTATTCCAACATGACAAGAATATCTTAGGAAAAAAAAATGAGTTGGAAGATAAAGGCTGTAGGCAGTTGCCCATGAGCTGGGCAGTGATACAAAGAATCCAAAGTGTGCTGAATAAACCTATTAAAACCTTTTAGATAAGAATTTGAATTTATTTTAAGCCCTGGAACAGAAGTAACTCAGGTTTAAATCTATTTCTATGTTCTGAAATAAAAAGGGAAAGAAACACACTTCTGTTAACTCTAAGACATGATAGAATTTTTTTACTTGGTTTGTATGTTGTTTTTTTTCACAGGACCTGAAGACCTGCTCACAGAAATGCATAAATATTTTAAAAAAATACAGATTCACACATATTTAGACAGTAAATGATGAATTCACAGGTGAGATCAGTGCTCTGTTAGACTACTGCAAACAGAAGCTGAGCAGATCAATACTATTTGCTAAACGTTTCTATGTCGACCTTAGCATGAAAAGGAAATACGGCATCCAAAAAGACCTTTCTTGCGTTGATCACATGATATTAAACATATATCATACATTTCTTTAATGCACTAAATGTCTAAGCCAGTAGCTGTCACATTTCTTTTTACCAGTATGGAAATCTTCTAGCATTCAGCATTTCTAGGAACTACCACACTTGACGAGAGACTGTGGTAGACAAAAAGAGGCAGTCATCCACTTGGGCCCAGGGACAGCCCTGAGCAGGGAGAAGACTGAGGAGAGAGGGAACACAGAGACAGGCTTGGTGATGAACACTGCATAAACAGAATGTCATGCCCAACATGGAAAAAAATAATTATACCAGTCAACAGAGGGGTAGCAAGAGCTGCCAACTGACACATCTGGATCCCTCCCTTGGTGGTAGTAGCCAACAACTGTGTCTGGTCCCTATCTGAGATGCTCTCCTGGGGCAGTCTGATGTCCTGAGAACTGTATACCTTGCTTATGTCTTGTGGCATGCATTTTGATTAAGAAATGAGAGCAGCATAGAATCAAATAGCAGATATTAAACAAATGTGAGAGATAAACCAGATAACATAAACTTCCACATGGAATTGTAGATGATAATCTATTCTGAAGCAGCTCTATTTTCAGTGAGGTCTTGCAGCCACTGATCTGCATCCTTCTTATGCATATATATGAACATACTTGTATCTGTGTGTGACTGTGTATAAACAGAGAAAACACAGCATTCACACCTTCTCGCACTCCCTCCATATGTATTTGTACAAATAACCTAAAAAAAATAAAACTTTTAAACATGAGAGGACCATAGATAACTGAAAAATGAATAGTAAAATGACAAAGGAAACAAACCAGGGATACAGCATGTCCAGGAAAAATCAGCACAAAGAACAACATTTCTAATAAAGCTCTACATTGAGAAATGGAGAAAATAGGCCAGAATCAAAGAGGAATCTTAATTATAAGCAGCAGTAACTCAGAAAGATTTGCAGGTCATAACATACAATCAAAGCATAAATAAATTGCCAGCATGATGTTAGGCCTCAGGGACTCAGGCAATCCTTGAGTGTAGGAACAAGGGAACACTTAGCAGTATCTGAAAAGTTATTTTATTTACTTTTCTGGTACCAGTAAAACTTCTATGAAAGCACCAATTCTCATTTCTATCATAACATTTCATGAAATATACAGAAGAACTAGAAAGGGTTCAAAGGGAGCCACAGAGATGATTAAAAAACCAGCCAGCATGGCTTCCAGAGAAATTCTAGGAGGTCAATAATTTCTGTTTATCAGAGACGTTGTTACAGATTATTTAGTCCCAGGTTGCACATAGCTATGTTAAAGAAACTTGAACAGCGCACTCTGCAAGCTACTGTAAAACAAAACAAAGACCGGCAACCACTGGATTGCTTTAAAGCTGATACCGACACAAATGGTTAGCTGTAAGAGTGGTTAACCAAGGCAACACCTAAAAATAGTTGCTCTTACTTCATCAAGCATAAGGAATGCTACTTTAAAGAGGGATAAGTATCTGAGATGTATCCATGCAGCTTCTGGAGAACAGTGGCAGTGGGAAAACCTTCATCTCATCTAGCTGGATTTATTCTGCAATAGGAAAAAGACAGTCTTAGCAGTGCTTTCATGCCTCACTCTCTTCTCCTCAACACGCTCTTCCTAGAGCAGGAAGAATAAACCACCTCATTAGGGCTCAGGGTTTGACAGGACTCAAAATAAGACTTCGCGCTTAGACAAAGCGCTGCCGAAGAATTATTGAACTGAATTTAGTCTACGGTGATCACCGAATGGATACGCTCTCCTCACTTTCGATAGCTGTGTGTGCCACACTTAACTCTGAACTCATAGAAAAAAGGAACTTCCTACTTACTTTCCTGCCTGTTTTCAAAGGTGCTTGCAGGATCTCTGAGTTTTTCTAAAAATTGTTGCCAGGCTGTTTTACCTGTGTCTTTCAGTCCAAGTCTGAGAAAAGGAAAACAGTTTTAAAAGATTTTCTTACAAAAACACTGTGTTCCAAGAAGAATTCTGAAGTAGAAACATTATAACATCATTACAATATCAGCATGTGCAATGTTCATGTTTAGAATAAACTTCCATAGCTTTTCTTTGTTACTAAAAACATAAACTGAGCCAACTTATTCTCTCAGTTCCAAATGTCTGGCTGTGGAAGAACTAGACCCCAAGCGAGAATTCATCTAACCATATGCACATGTCTGCACCTGAGCAAGTCACACTATCCCTTTATAGCCATCAGGAAGAACAGGCACTTTCAGGAGAGAATTCATCTCATTCTAAAGTATATAACTAAAACCAGTTAGATGAATCCTGCCCATTGTTTCTCTCCAGTGCCTTTAAAATGGAGTCTAGGAGGAGCAGTTCAGATGTAGATGTTCACATTACAGATGTCTAGAATGCACCCCTTCTCATTATTTACACATAACAGTGGAGGAACTAACTAAAGGGAATGCATGTTTGGTTTTTTTTCTTTAATCTTATGGTGCTGATTGCATCCACACTTGAAAACTGCAGAAGTACTGGTAGTGTTAAACTGTGTTAAAAATCGTAGGAATTAAACTAGTATCATATTCAGTGAATAATTACTTGAAAATTAATAAGGAACTGATCCCATTACCATCCAAATTATTGGCATATTTCCTATTCAGTTTCAATGGCACTGTAGAAAGGCCCAAGTGAGTATGGCTAAAAACACTCCTACTTCACAGAGTTCTTCATAGGCAATTACATCCCTCATATATTATCAGAAATGTGCTGTCTTGCTACTCTAATAATCTCAGAAAAGCTTTTAAAACTTTTATTGCTCCTTGGAATGGTGGCAGATGGTGTTTAGAGCATTTGCTAATCCAAAGTGCCACGGACAAAGCTAAAAAATATCCACACAAAATCAGAGGTATGCAAGACTTTCTGGTCTTTTACAAAATAAACAAACAAAGAAGCAAAAAATAACCACAAAACAAAACAACCTCCAGTTTCAGGACAATATGGCAGTTTCTCAAGCAAGATCAAAAAGGCGAAACACACAAGTTACTGGAAGCACAGAATTAACTCTGGCTGTCCGAAAGTGAAGACAGCACAGAGTATTTAAGCGGAAGGAAAGGAACTGGTCTGTATGCAATGTTCCTGCACAAGAACAGAGTGCATGCACCACGTTCAGCAGCTCGAGGGACAAACATCTTAGAGTGCACAAGCAGTACGGTTGCACCAGAGCCCAGAACAGAGGCTGGGAAGGACCAAGCACCAAAGTATCAAGGTAAATGAAGGTAGGGGCTGCACTGGCATTCACATTTCACCATCTCATACCTTCTTTGCCAACAGTACTACTGAGGGATTGGGTTATTTAAAAAAAGCTGTAGAAAGAAGAAATATTTCAACTGTGATTATTGTCTAGGATAAATTAATATGAAAAAAACAGTATAAAATAACACATGATCTTTAAAATTAAGGCCAAGATAACAACTGTTATTTTGAACCCCCAGCTGAGATCCCATCTCACTCAAATGTCTGTGGTCTACTAAATCACTCAAATTATGCTGTAGAGAGTAATTCTGCATGAAAATGAGCAACTAGTCAGTGCTCCATCTATCAGAGCAACAGATTTCTCCACTTCTACTTCCTTTCTCAGAAGCCCTATACTCACCTGTTGAACTTTGGCAATTACAGTTGCCAAAACCTTGGGAGCTGACATAAACTTAGGAAGAAATGCTGATGTGGTTATAAGGTCTGGCGTGATTAAGCATAATTTGTGGTGCCACTGATTGTTCCACAAGGCATGGTGTTTTCCTCTGTTCTGCAGATGGTTAATGGATCATGGAGCTCTTCAAGTTTCACTTGTCTTTCCATGGCAGTCCAACACAGCCTTTTCTCTTGCAAGCTGGAAAGGGATGAGTCCAGCCCACATAGAGGGTGATGTGGAACTTCCCAGCAGTAAGCTTTGTGGATCAAATTAAGGAGAGTCTTATTTAGACAAAGCTCATTAAAGTCAGCGGGAATAAAACCTGAGGAAGGACATCAGTGTATTTTATTGATTTCAAAGCAATTCCTCTTTGTAGATGCAACGCTGACCCTCAGATTTCCAACTGTGTTAAAAAGGCAATAATATGTGCAGTACTTAGATCAGGAGTATCCAACTTGCAGCCCGTGGGCCGCATGTGGCCTGGCACAGCTCGTAATGTGGACCACCCTGTGCCTCACGCTGTAAATGTGGAGGCTCTTCTCCACCAAGTGGCCCAGTCCAGCCCCAGGCACACACCCATCACTCAGCAACAACCAAACATTGGCATCCTATTAACGCTGTCTGAGCTGAAAACAGGGCACAGGGAGGGCGCAGTGCACTCAAGTTATGGGAAATAATTTTGTGCACTTTGATACATTGGCTAAACACAGTCCTGTGAACAGAGAAAAATATGCAGCATTGCTTTCTGTTTGGATAAAAGAAATTGAGAAGAGGCTTCAAAACTGCAATAAATAAATAAACAAATAAATAAAAAACAGTTTATTTTGTGACTCCATAGTCAAATGACATAAATAAATTGCCTGTCAATTTTCAGATGGGATGCACAGAGCTGAAACCTGCTACTCTACTCAAAAATTTGATCATATCTCCTTGCCAGACTTTACCAGATGAGAAAAATATCCCTTGCTTCACAGTCATGCCTTATTCATGTCATCACTTGCCAGTACGCACATTTCTGAACAGTTATTAAGGATGAAGCACAGGAAGAGAAAAATTTCATCAAAAATCTCTGATGAACCCCATAAGACCTCAGTAAGAATGGCAGCCACTGCCATCGAAACAGACTGCACTGTATATTTTATGAGGGCCATTCCAAAAGTAATGCATCCTGTTTTATGACATTGGCCCACAATGTCAGAGGTGGATGTCAGTGGTATGGCAGTAGAGGTTGAACCTTCCCACCAATATTCCATTATATGTTGTTGCTACATCACAGATGGCAGCAGAGGGGCTGTTTGACAAAATGGTGTTAGTTGTGGAAGTGCGTATGAAGCAACAGTGTGTCAATGAATTTTGCTATGCAGAAAAAAATGGCACCCACTGACATTCCTTGATGCTTCTTGAATGTTTATGGAGATCAAACAGTGGATGTTGCCACAGTGACGTGGTGGGTGGTGCATTTCAGCAGTGGTGACAGTGACCTCGGGTCACCTCCACTGGTGCAGGTTTTGACATGCATGGCATGCAGACTCTTGTTCACTGCTGGTGAAAATGCACAGCTAATGGTGGCGACTATGTTGAAAAATAGTGTTTTGTAGCAGAGAATTTGTTCTATTAAATAGTGTTATTGCCCTCTTTGCATCTGTTGCAGTTTCCATGGAAATAAATAGGAGGCATTACTTTTGAGCAGTGTCTGTATATTTGGCTCAAGACAATTCCTCTTCACTCAATGCAGCCCAGGCACGCCAAAAGGCTGGACACCTATTATTTAGATCCTATAGGTGGAACATCTGACACATAAAGATCATTCCTCTGTAGGGTTAGAAAAAGCGCAAGCATTTTTAGAGTGGTAACCCAGCATTTTATCTACTATAGTATGCAAACTTACTTGTTAAAGTAATTAGAAAAAAAACAATGCTGGATGCCTTTTTGGAAGTATAATTATGGTTATACTCAAATGAAAAGGAATATACTTCAAAAAAAAAAAAAAAAAAAAAAAAAAAGGAAAGACAGATTAGAGCTTTAACGACATGGATATCCAACAAAATGATTGGATAAATCATCTCATAGTGATTTTTTACAAAACGTTTCCCACTGAAAAATTCTCAGTCATCACTGCCCTAACATCTGGTACTTTCACACAAATCTTAAATCAAAGAAATAAAACATGAGGGTAACAGAAAAAGTTTTTAAAAATCCTGTCAAAGTGACAAGAGTGAGTTTCTTTATGTCACAAATGAATTTCACCAACTAGAAATCTGGGTAGAGTTAGGAAAATTAAGTCTTAGAAGACTCGACTCTTCATTTAGACTGCCTTCATACTGGGCGTGTATGATCTGTCAACAAGAACACCATCCTAACCCTCCACCTGTGAAGGGATATAAGGCCTGGTCCTGAATGAGTCAAGGATGAAATCCTTGCTGATGTCTAAGGCAAAATTGCATCGACTTCAATGGGCCTGCATTTTTTAACAGGAGCCCATGAGATGTAAATACCTCTAACATCCACAAAATTCTATAATGTATTATTTCTTAAAAACAGCTCCCTGACACATCTCGTGTCATATTACTTAAATATAATCCTAACAACCTTGAAATCACATCCCTTGCCCATCAATCACTATTAGACTTATTATCAACTATATTGAATTTACTGTGTTATAAGAACAAGTTATTAGACAACTATGAGGATCTTCTCTCATTCCCTTTAACTGGTAGATCTTTTGAATGAGATGTACCACCTGAGAGATACAGCATACACAGGCTCGAACACTTCTGTTCATTAAAATGTCACCATATTTTTCATATGCTAGAGAACGTTCCAGTGGAAGAACACATGCAGAAATCTTTCCATTATGTAACTGCTTTTAAGAGCAAGATTTACTTTAAGATTTAAACATGAAAGTGACATGAATTGAAAGAACTATAATAGCCATTTTTTTTGAGAAAGCAATAGTCGATCCTTGTTATATCACACTGTGAATGACTAGAAGCAAACAGGATTTATCCGACAAACACACAGAGCAATATGGTTGCTGCAGATGATACTCTCCAACAGCACCTGCTGCTGTAAAACATATCTGCACTGAGGTCCTTACAGCTAACTATTTCATATAAAGAAAAAATAATTCAGACCTTAATTTATATGGATGATTTCATTATTCAAACAATTTCCATATAAATTATGAACTGTGGAAACATTAAGCAGTGATGCATGATCTAGTTATTGGCCTCCTCACACTCTGTGGTTTGGGTGCCTTGTCCTATTGCTGTAAGCTCAAGCAGCATCTTGTAGTAAAAACTGTGTGCAAGAGTTAAGCTGTTCTTCCCTTCTCTTTGGCCATATGCCTTTGGCAACATTGCCAAGGAGTACAGAGTGTATCCTGGAAGTTTCCTTCTCACAGTTTTTGCTTTCTGAGTATAAAGGATTAATCATGAGACGTCCTGGTCTAGATTTAGCCAAGAGCCACAAAAACATCCATTCCTATGATATTTTGGTTTTATAAAGGAAATATGAGTTTAGGAAGCTAGTCTACATAAACGAACTGAAATAACGTTCAGGAAATCAGACTCTGGAAAGTGTCCATTGGCCTAAACTCAGATCTGCTGAGATTCTCTAGGCAAGGCAGGAAAATGTTTTCTATTCATTTATCTTCTGTATTCTACACTGCCCACAAGATCGTTTGAGTTTTGGTAGTAATACTGAGAAGATGCCCGGTTAAAGTAAAATAGTATACTGTCTTTAATCAAGCAGTTGGTATTATTTCTCAATTGTCACAGTAAATTAATAAAAATATTTGCCTCAGTTTACATTGACATTTTGAGGTATGAAATTCATTCACTGTGGTGCACGGGAGGGTCCCCTCAGTTGTCTTTCTCAGTGGCAGACAACAAACAGGGCAGAGTGAAAGCTTTCAGCATTAGATCATTGGTTGCCATTAATTGTACTTCTCCCTTTCTTTTCCTTGCCATGCTGGTATACTTTGAAAGGAGAGGCTTGTAGAGTCACACTATCACTGTGCAGTTATGGTACTAACACTTGTGAAACTGTTCTTCAAGCAAATTCATACCATCCTGCATCTCTAGTCATTCGAATGCAAGACAGTAATGCTCCCTTTAAGATAATAAGTACAAATTTGTGAGAATATAGAAGTAAGAAAGCAGTAACTTAAAGCTTCAACTCCATTAAACCAATATACATTACTGAAAAAAACCACCAACAACAACAAAACACATCCTAGGCTTTATATCCAGTTTTACCAGCTTTTCACACTGTTCCATGTGCACTGCAGCACAGGCACGAGTATGAATTAGTGATGGTAGTCACAATAAGCAATAATAAAGTTATAAAACGGCACTGCTAAAATATGTCCCCTAAGAAAATAGAGTTCTTACCTATTTGTTAGCTCTTGAAAAGTTTCATTTGGTAAAGGAAATACAAAGCTATTTCTGACTGACTTCAAGTAATGTAAAGACACAAATCCACTCCAACTGACATCAATTGCTCTGAAGGCTTTTTCAATGTCCTGATAGGCTGAATGCAACTGTAATGAATACAATTTATAGTGTTTTGTTTAGAAAAATCAAGCTCATGAAGCTTTTAAAACAATAATGCATTTTTTACAAGACCTTTTCAAATGTTTCTCTTTGTGAACTGATCAAATAGGTTACCCTGGCATGCTCTGACTGTCAGATGTTTAATTAATAAGCTCACTGCAAAACAGTATTCCCAATCACATACTCTCAAATGACAAGTCAGACAAGTTTCTCAAATAATAAATCTGCCTCAAAATTCTGAGCTAAAAATACTTGGTGGATCAACCTGCTTGATAACATCTCTCTTAAGTAACTTTAAAACCATCCATCGCATAACCTAGTATCAAAGTTCCCCTTATTAAAATGGGTCCTTAGCACAATGAATACTGGAAAATTTTCGGAGAAATGTAATTGTTAACATAGCATGTAGTATAAAAATACTTCACATTTTTTTTTGGTTATTTCTTCTTAATTCACATGCTGTTGCAACAGAGCTATGTGGATGTGTTTTTGCTTGTGGGACTTGTAAAACGCCTGAAAGTTGACTTACTGCAGATTTTGATAAGGCTCATGAAACAATAGGAGTCTGGTTTGTTTTCCTGAAACGTTAGCTCACACTGGGTTGTTGAATACTGCAAGCATCCCTGAGGCTTTTCTCCCCCCACCATTTTTTGACAAGTACCCCATCTGCTTCTAAGCTGATTATTGTTTATTCAGAACTGCCAAAATCACAGAGTGAAGATAATGTATGGAGAGATTTTAGGAAGCCTAAAATAAACATGAAACACTGGGAGTGCTTGTAAGGTGAGATGTACCATACTTCCAACCCAGGCCTTGACCTCTATATCAAAGATAGAAAAGACAAAAAAAGGTCAAGAAGTTGAATGTCCCTGAGGCTTGTTTGTCCCTCTTGTCTTCTCAAGGTTAAGAAAGCACAGCTACAGGTCTATGCAACCCAGTTTGTGGTAAAACATGCAGTTCTAGTGCATAGCCTGACTTCTGAGTCAGGATTTCCATGGCACGAAGACACATGAGTGAGTATTGGAAAGCTTTTCTCTTTTCACCTTCCCATAAAGCAGACGAAACACAGTAATACAGTGACAGTTACGTTCATCCATCACACTCCACAACTTTCTTCAGTTAAGATCACAACTAAAATCAAAAGAGGTCATAGGTCACATCTATTCTATCTTCAATCTCAGTTCTAAGCTTGCTACCACATATAAAAATATATGTGTTTCCGCAGCAGCACCTATCCACTAACAATTTATTTCACGTAAGTCAGAAAATAATTGTCAAATAGTGGTAACGAGCCATTACTAGGAGAAGTCATTAATTACTTTTATCTGACAGAGCAATCTAGCAATTCACATTATGAAATACTTTAGCCATCAAGCTTCGATGCACTCACGTTTTGTTTTAGCCCAAGGAATCTGGAGTTCTAATATTGTTCTTAATACTGTGAAACTAAAAAGCAAAATTGAAACATGCAAAATAAAACAGAAGTTCTGCTTCTGCTATCTGGCTTTAGAAGCAAGCCTGTGAATGGAACACATGCATCCCCATGATGTCTTGCTTATTTTCTCCGCCTATCAAAGTATTCTGAATTATTAATAATACTCCCTTAACTTTTCTCTAAATGACCTCTCGGCGCTCTCCAGACCACACTCTGTTACAGAGCACTCAGCTGGTAAATGCTGCCAAAAACTTTTTCCTAGTGAAGGTTGTAGAAAAAGTTTTTCCTGATTCTGCACCTTCTCTTTTACTTGCTGGCAGATTAGAACTGATTTAGCAGAGTTTGTGTCATTCTCATCTTCAAAGAAACAAAGCTACCTAAAGCTCCTAAGGCTGGTCTTGTCTTTGCATAAATCATTATGTACAAAAAGAATAAAAACAGAAATAAAACATCTGTGGTTTTTTTTTTTTTGTATTTCAAACTTGATCAGTATTTAAAATTAATGGGAACTTATCTGTGCATTTGTTGCAGTAGCTTTTCATTTAATATTTCTTTAAAAACATTGACTCAAATACCTTACAATCTTAATAGATAACTTTATTACATTTAGTTTTATAAAAATGTACCAGAAAGTGCTTCTAAAAACTCTCTCTCTTTGTCAGTATGAATCATAGAATCATTTGAGTTGGCCATCATAGAGGGCTACTAAGCAGTTCAGGCAGGACTTGCCCTTAGTGGTTGTCTCTTATCACCTCCCTCTCTTCCATGTGCCTTAGCATGGCTTCCAGGAGGATCCATTCCATGATCTTCCCTGGCAGAGATGAAGCTGACAGGTCACCAATTCCCTGGGTCATCACCTTGTCATCCCCACCTTGACATGCCCAAGTTCACCATCTTGTCACTATCTCAGAGTAAAAGTTATGTTTTAAAAAAGATGACCTGCCAAACTTGGTATTATTGAGTATGGAGCGAAAAATGAGGTTTCCACATGGTACAAGATTCCTTGCTATCCATCCATTCATGAGTTTGTAGTGGTGATTTTATTTTTTGTCACATGTAAAGTATCATCTTTTGAATTTAAAGGGAGATTTAAGATGCAGTTGGTAGAATTTTCCAGGCCGAGGGAAACTGTCTTTCTTCTCACCCCGTAGTAGTTGGAACTGCTGAGAATCAGGGCTGTAAAGTCCAACAAAATTCCAAACTAGATCCATCAAGACCAACAGAAATACTTCTGTTGATATGAATGGAAAGAGGGAAAAGTACCCAATAATACCACTCTTTTTCTGAGCCAAATCTGGAACTTGGTTTTCTGTAGTGTTTTTAGTTTGTTTGTTTTTGCTTAACTGTATCTGTACTTATGCCAAAATTCTTCAGAAATTCTTTATAGTTCATCATATCTAGCATACTAGTGGTTCCACTTCAAAGAGAAAAGAGCCAGCTTTTAGAGAACACTGCTATTCTATATCACATTTGCAGTGAACTGAGTTAATATTTATGAAATCTTTAGAAAAGAATACATACATAAATAATGTGAAAAACAAGCAAATAATGACTTTTTACTAAGTCCCTGTAACATTTTTTTTCTGGTCTCTTAACTCCCCATTACATTCTTTCCTGGTCTCTTTTCTCTGCACAAGATTATGTCTATAGTATGTGAGCCGTCTGCATAATATAATTCAAATCCAAGATACAGTGACATTTGGTTGGTCATCTACATGAACATGAATTTTAATATATCTGCACAAAGACATTCCTCCTCCAATAATATAAGAATATTATGGTATTCTTAAACAAATTCTAGCATAACTTATGGTAAATCATGCCTAAACTCTGTAGCAAGTTGTCTAGATGTTACAGTAGGCTAAAATTTTTGCAGCAGCTTCATTTGGATTAAATGTGAATGGCATTTTGCAATTAGAACTCATTTCCACGTGGCATTAATTTCCACAGCTTTGAAATTAACCTTTGATTGCAAGCGGTTACTTTCCAGATATTTCCCCTGCTCAGCAGTGAAACTGTTAATGTAAAAATACACTTATCATCCTTAAATTGTATGCAATTGCTTGGAAAGAATGAGCAGTTTTCACCTTTCAGAATGACAGTCTGCTAGGGAACTCAGAACCAGTTTATCACATTTTACTGTGGGATTTACCTCCGATCCCCATTAGACAACAGGGTTGTGACTCATGTTCACGTTTTCTCTTCCTAATAATGAATTCCAGAAATACGTAGTTCTTAAAATTCTGTGGCATAAAGAGAATGCATAAACTCTAAAGTTGGAATGGTTTACCATTAGAACATCTTGTATACCACAGGCAATCAAGATTCTCTCAACTTCGTTTGCATTTAGCTCCATAATTAGTGTTTAAATAAAATTAAACTCATGGTCAATTTAAGATTTTCTGACAGAAATGCATCCAGCTAATCCTGATTAGTTCTAAAAGCTAATAGCAGGAGGATCGCCTTATTTTTTTTAATTTGAATGTGTCTATTTTATGAAGATGCAACACCAGATGATGTAGTCACCTCAAACTCCTTTTTCAAAGGCTAAACGGACTGTCTTCTAACATCAAGCTCTAACACATTTGCATCATCCCTTGAATCACGATGGTGAGTTCTTTGCACAGTTTTCCAACGTCCTGGGAATGAGAGTACCTGATGTGGAAGTGTTCAGGTTTTGACTTAGTCAACATATGAAAATAAAACCCCTCTTTGGGACATCAACATTTTCACAGCCTCATAGTAGAAACCAAGATTTCATAAAAAAGGAGAAGAGACATACTCTGCTATTTGCATCAGCATGGGAGGCCAAGATCTGCTGGTGATATGTAGGACCATTAATGTGATAAAGAAAGAACCAGGTTGGCCTTTTTTCAAATTCCATTTGCAACAAGTAGAGAAAGAGTTGCACTGCAACATTCCCTGCTTACCTCTCTGTTAGTAAATGGGGAAGGAATAATTAGCTGCTAAGATCACCATAAACTAATCAGTTTTGAGGGTTACTGAAAAAGAGGAATTTTTGATCCCAGTATTAGATTTTCTTAAACAGTTTGGAGGTCAGTGGCTTGTCTCTTACCTCGGTTTCCTGTCTGTAAAACTAGAACAATAATGCCATCCTAGCCATGGGCCTATGTTGCTTATCACAGTAAACTGTGCACCACTGTTTTGATGCATATAAGTTATGGTTATATATTCATGGAGGACTTCAATTCTTCTCCCTAGCAAGAGGGATTTCTTCACATCCTATTTCCCCTCGAGACTTTTCTTAAAGGATGAAGATTATCTGTGAATTTATTTTCAAGGAAATTTTAAAGGAATTAAGATTAAGATTAGCTGTGAGCTGTACATATGGAAATACAGAATTAATATATAGACCGACATCTGTGAAGTGCAGTAAAAGCATACATGATAAAATGGAAAGATTTGCTTCCAATCTGAACAAACTTTTCACACATACATTCAAAATAGAAGGAATACTGCAAAAACATTTATACAGTGAGACTATTTGAGGACTAATAGCTCTATTTCATGAAAATGCCATGAGAAAGATCAGGTTAATAGCATACTTCAGCATCAGGAATGATACTTGGGAATATTTGAGGAGTTCCTGAAATTATGCTTTGTTTATAGCTGCATTTCTGATCTACCAAAAAAAAAAAAAAAAAAAAAAAAACCCCACAACCTACAGCAAAAAACAGATATATATACAACTTACCATGGCCTTACTACAAAACAGGAACGCTCTCCAGTCAATATCCTACGTTAGTGACAGTTTGCAGTAACACATGTTACTCCGTCACATGAAAACTGTTGCATTCCCTACTCTAGAAACTTTCCATTATAACTCTTGAGCAATTTCTGTTGTTTTGAACAAAATGTCTTATTATAGATCTGCCTATACCAAGGCTGGATAGTCGATTCCGCTTAGTAAATAGAAATACAGAACTAATTATTGGTACAAAATTGCACTTCAGCCACTGTAGAAGTTCTTCCAGCCCCTAATACAGGAGCACAGATCTCCAAGAATAGGCAAGGATCTCACCATCATGGAGTGGTGATGACAGTCAGCCACACCATTATTGAAGTGGTGGGATATAATCTGGACACGCAGTGGATGGATACTGAGTTGGTCTGAGCAGTAGCTCCCAAAATTGAACCAGAGCTTGTTGATATGAATCAACAGACTTGCTATTGCTGTCATATGGGCATTTAAGGAGAACACAGATTATGATGCTACCTTCTCATTTACAAGAAAGAGTAACAAGCTGGCAGCGTTTTAAGTTAGCCTTTGGATTATTTTCTTGTTGAACAATTTTACTATTTATTCTGTATTTATATAACTTAAACCAATTCATAAGTTATCATCAGAAAAAAATATTCCAGTAATTCCTAATGTCCAACACATTTACATTTGATCACTGTTTCCTATGTACAACCAAGATGGAAGGACTGGATTGAAACAAGACACAAACAATGAAAACAATGGATCAGATACTCTCCTAAGCTCTGTTCTTGCAAATACAGTGTTTCAGAGTACACAGATAACAGCTACATTTAACTTCAATGCTAAGTAGGTCTCTCTGAAAGTAATGCCTCCTATTTATTTTCAGGGAAATCACAACTGGCACAAAGAGCACAATAACACTGACAGAACAAATGCTCAGCTACAAAACACTGTTTTTCAACATAGTCACCACCATTAGCTATGCATTTTTGCCAGCAATGAACAAGAGTCTGCATGTCATGCTTGTAAAAATCTGCATAGCCATCTGGAACATGGCTTGTCTTTCATATCACTGTCACCACTGCTGAAACGCACCACCCACCACCTCACTGTGCTCACAGCCACTGTTTGGTCTCCATAAATGTTCAGCAAGCATCAATGAATGTCAGCGGGTTCCACTTTTTTCCATTTTTCAACCTCTTCTGACATACCACCATCATCTGCCTCTGGTGTCATGGGCCAATGAAGTAAAACAGGAGGCATTCAGAAGAGCAGCTCTTCTAGTTCTGTCTCTGATAAGCGGAACCATCCAATCACATGCAGCCATAATATTCTGGAATCAGTGCCATGAATACAGCTGGACTACGCAGACCCACAATAGGAGATGTGTGCACAAGTTCTTAAAAATCAGAAGGCTGGGGCACATAACCTCAGTGCCGACACAATCAGGCAGAAGAAAGCTAAATATTGTCCTATACACTTTAAAGTTTGAGTTTGCTTTTCATTTCAGTATATATTCCTCAAGCAACTCTCCACCTGAAATTACTCTTTAGTTAGTAATATTCAAAAAATCGAAGCTGACAATGCACATCTAATAAATGCAGAAATAGGTTCTGGTTTCTGAAGTATAAAAACAAGCTAATTATAAACACAACTACTCATTATTTTCCTACTTGCTATTTTTACATGTATACAAATATCCCTCTAATTGTTAAAATTGAAAAACAAATGTACCCATTGTACTTTTATGAATCCAGCCCATTGTTCAAGGAAAAGAAATCATTCCTTACACAAAGATTTGCTCTGAAATTGCTGCCAAAGAAAATAACCTTGAGTTATTTGCTGCATAACTGCCATATGAGTACATTAAAGGTGCCTAGAGAGAGTTTTGTCTTAAGCATGTGACTTTTAAGAAAAAGCTTTTAAGTTCAATATTTAAAAATTGCTGCTAGATCCCTTTTCCTTCCCTGATTTTTAAATTAACTCCAGTTATCACATACAGGAAGAAATCAGATGCCGTTTGTTCCTATGCTTTCAGTCATTTGCCTAAAAATGAAGGCTCATATTACTTGGCTGCAGTGAATTCACAAAATTATTGGGATATTAAGGAAATTGCACATATATATTTCATAAGCATTGTTTCCCACAGAACTGGATAACGCAGCACTGGTATGAAACCTTAGTAACTTTCCAGACCATTAGGACTAGCTGATTAAGACTGCCTCAGTGTGAAAGCCTAAAAGCTTCAGGATCTGGACCTCGGATCTGCTCTTAAGGAGAGTTATATTTTTCACGTAATAAAGCAAATCATTAGATGGGAGGTCCATCTAAAAAGGCTTATATCTTCCTAACAGAGACTTGGTTTCACAACTGTTAAACTTCTGGGTGTTTTGTTTTTGTGATGGGTTTGGGTTTTTTGTTTTTTTGTGGTTTTTTTTTTTTCCCAGTAAAAAATTAATATCCTTTTGTGAGATAAAACGGTTGTGCAGTCACTCTACATTTGGGCTGACCAATTGAAAAGAAATGCTATGAGCACAAATAGGGCTCTCTGGCAGAGTTTGTGGATCCAAAATACATCTCTGAAAATGAATATTGTCCCCAGATTATACCATAAACATCCCCAGCCCAAAAGATATGCATGGGTAGTGCCATATATCAGGATCTTGACAGAAAAAGCCCTCTGAATAATTACAGGACTAGTCCAAAGTCCATTAGAGCTAATCGAGAGATTCAACACTATATCCCAGAACAACCATAGCAGGATTATGGGAAAAAATAATTGTTAATCAATCCAAGGCAAATATTCATCGGGCTCTGGCTTGAATCAGAAACAGCTACAGAGTCCAAAAGCAGAAATAAGTTCAAGAGATCACACTTCAGAAGGAAGAAAAGTGGCAGCAGAACTTGGCCTAAGGAACAATATTATTTTCTTTTTCTTGTAGATCTGTGCAGAAAGAAGCATTTGAAGTGGATTCTATGATAATTTCCTTCAACACTAGGAAACTGAAAGACAGGAGCATCCCAGACCCTACCACATGAGATGCATTTTCTCTAAAAACCACATTCACAGGCCTACGTTATGAAAGCTGTATTGTCCAGAGAAACGAGATAGACAAATATATGGAATAAACACAGGGCGGCAGCTAGGTGAACATACAGAACCCTAGAGTATTCATGGAACCACAGCTTTGAATCAGGGTCCTTTAGGTTTACCAAAACAATAGTGGGAACCTCTAAAATAGAAAATAATTTCTTTCTGATTAAGCCAATCTTTTAGGCTGCTGGCTTTGGTATATGGCATTCCAGTTGTTTGTCTGAGGGAGGGATTAGGAAGAAGAGGGCATAGATACATCTAAACAGACTAGAAAGACTGTTAGCATTTATTTCACCTTCCAGCTTATCTACCCCCGATGTACTAACAATTAAAGAGACTCCCAGGTATTTTTGCTACGGGGAATTTCCTGTATGGTGGTTTAGAGAATCTAAATATTCCATTGGAGACCCAGAAATCTGTCCTTGTTTACTGTTTGCTTTGGATTTCTGCCATTTCTCAGTATCACCACTGTCAGAAGTTCACATCTTTTCAGATGAACCAATGAGGTTCTCAGTATGAGAGAAAGAAAGTATTGTTCTTGCTCAGTTGATCAGGATATACTCAAAAGAGAGCTGAGTACATTTAGATTCAAATTTCTTGGGATGCCCATGCCTTCCCAACTAGAAAGGATACACACAAAACAATCACAGTCAGCCTGATCTAAGTTGCTCTCTTAGACAGTATTCTTTTAAGGCATAATGATTACAGGAAATACAATTATTGTACATTAATAAATGTGCAGACAGAAGAGTAGATCTACCAGTACTCATACCTGCTTTATGTTTTCCTTGAGGTTTAACTGGATCAGTGCGAAACTACCTGCACAGAAATGAATTTGACTCATGATTTTAACTACACTTTCAAAAGAAAAGCATTTTATTCCTTCCTTAAACATATTATTAAAATTAATGAATTTGAACTTTAGGAAAAAAAAAACAAAACACACTTCCACTGGCTTTAAGATTTATCCATACTAAGAAACTCAGAGATATTTATTCACTCTCAATTTCCATTGGCTTCTTCAACAGAATATTTCAGTTTGTTTGTATGATATTGTTAGTTGTGTGATAAATGTTACAATTCAACTGTGTTATTTCTGATATTCTGTGGTTTCATATACAGGTGACTCTGTACCATTCTTTTTAGTTGATAAGCTTTGGAAGTTCTTCTGATAAAATTTTATCATTTTAAAGCTTTAAAACTCCCAAAATATAAAAATTTGTGACCGTTTTTATTATTCAGTACTTACAAAACGTAGTAACATTTTTATAGATATATTACCTTTCAGATTGCAATGCCAAACACAAGGTTTATTGTCAAATAAAGCCTCATTTTGGCTTTTATGATTGCCTGCTTTAGAAAAGTATTGCTTCTGTTCTGTAATTGCCTGTACCAAATTATTTAATTGCCTTTGTTGATTTCTAATTCTGGAAAGTATCTCAACCAGAAAATACACAGAAAGCGTAATAGCACGTGGCCAAGCGATGTGAACTCACAAAAATTATTTTGGAATTTGCTCATAATGAAAAAAATGAAAATAAAAATAAAAATAAAAACAGCAAGCAACAAATTACCATCCTGAATTGCTTAATTTCCTTTCAGATCCATTTCCAGTAAGTGTTATTTCCAACTGTATCTCACGATAGATTTCGTAGACACCACAGAAAGTAGTTCAAAATTATAAGACACTACACATACTTTGGAAACAAGAGCATGGAGATTCAGTTTCATGTTGGTTTAATGCAGCTTGTAGCTGATCCCCATGCATGTTATCAGCATCAATTTATAGGCATTGTCATCACTCAGTCTCTTTCAACATTTCCATCATATTGGTTAATAAGCACAATTTCACAAAGATGTCAGCAGAGATAAGAAAGAAAACACTCCACATGCTCCTTCCCTATGACGCCTGGGCTGTTTTTCTTCCTTCAAGCCCTATTACAGACAAATCTTGGGTTCTATCCCATTCTTGCACCTCTGCTCTGAGAGAGCAAGCTCTGCTACAGCTCCTGCCTATGTAGGCTAGAAGAGTCATGTCTGAAGTATCATATGCACTCTCAGGATTAATACTTGTCCGTTGCTCTGACACCAAGATCTTCTCGGGACATCATCTCTTGGGACTCATCTTGTGAGTCCATATGATTGAAGATGGCAGAGCAATTCTGTTTCCAAATGTTTACAAACATTAATTAAGGTTCACATTGTTCTTCTGAGGTAAGCAAGTAATATTCCCCCATGCAGTTGTGCAAACTACAGTCCTAAAAGGTTAAGTGTATTTTTCTGAGGTTCCCAGTGAATCAAGTGCCAAGCTTAGAGTACTGCAGCACTGAACCAAGCCTCTCCTGGCTTTCTGGCTTCTATTCCAAGTTTCCATTTCACTGTATCATTTTACATCAAAACCATGATAAAAGGGAGAGGAAGCAAATCAGAGTACCCATGATAGAAGATTTTCCTGTTCGCTGCTTCGAGTCACACAGGATGTGGAGATGTGCCATGGCACTGTTCTATTTCAAACAGCTGCATTCTTCTACCCTGTGGTTAAAGAAAAAATCCCAGTCATATTCACAATACCTGCGAGAATTGAGGAAAAGCATGAAACAGGGTCAGAACTGTTTCCTCTCAAATGCAGGAGTTCATTAGTCACCTGGTTATCAGAAGCCTTTTTTTCCAGAGAGAGGAAAGGATTCACAGCTTTCACCACTCTGATCTCAGCAGGAGGTGGGACACCAAATTCCAGTTCCAAAGCCAACAATTTCAAATCAGCTGTGAAAGGGAGGAGGCCTGGTTCCAGCAGGTAATGTTTGCATAAACATTGCATCCTCTTCACCTGGTAAGCTTATTCTGCTGAATATTTCCAAAAGGTCTTATGTATATCCCACAT
The DNA here is from genome assembly GCA_002909625.1 of Bambusicola thoracicus. Lineage (NCBI taxonomy): Eukaryota > Metazoa > Chordata > Aves > Galliformes > Phasianidae > Bambusicola > Bambusicola thoracicus. The sequence goes on along the minus strand of PPHD01000461.1, from coordinate 21,303 downwards.
CAGCCAAATAAAAGGAAAGGGTCAAACAACAGGCTGTCTTAATGCCTCTTGTAAGTAGAACAGGGGAATCCTCTCCTCTGTTCACCACACCTTCCTCTGAAAATAGCCTGTGTGGTTCTCACTATCTCTTCAGTTCAGCTGTCAGAATGGAATGAAGAAGCACAAGCATCTCCATTCAAACTCTTCAACGCTGACATGATTCTGAGGCCAAGAAATTCCACCCTAAATGAGACTGCAGGCAAGCCGATTTAATCTGGGACAAATTCTGATGCTATACTATTATACACGTATAGTCAGAGAAAGGCTGAAGGATGCAACTTGCATAAAGAAGATAAATGGGCAAATATGCCTGCTGCAAGAAGCCACTGTCACTTAGAACATAAAAAAAGCCCATCATTTACTATTAATATTACTACTATTAAAAAAAAAAAAAAAACTGTTTCTTTACTTACTTTTTAAATTCTGAGTCCTCCGCCCTAAAACAGGTGATCTCAGGAATTTGCCTTAGTGCAGGTATGTCCAACTCATGGCCCACAGGCAATGTGTGTCCCGCCCCAGCCCGTCCTGTGACAACCCCACACCATTGTTCTTGTATACTTGTGATTCTATTTCCAATTGACATAAATAAATTACCTGCAAATTTTCAAATGGAATGTACAAAGTTGCAATCAGATGTTCAACTCAAAAATCTGATCATGTCCCCTTACCAGACTTCTGTAAGACCTCTCTTACCAGAGAAAAATATCACTCGCTTCTCCATCACACCTTATTGAATGTCATTGCTCTCTGGCACTGTGTACATTTGTGAACAACTATTTTCAAGGATGAAGCACAGGAAGAATAAAATTTCTTAAAAATTCTCATATGAGCACCTTGAGAACTCACCAAGAACTGCAACCACTGCCATCGAACCAGGCTGATGAAACACTTTCACAAAAGCAAGGTCACATATCACACCAGTTTCACAGTTTTGTTGCCCTCTTTTTTGGGTTTTAATAAAAAGTACTAAAAAATAAAATAATCTCTGTTGCTTATACACATTAACTATATTATATATTTCAAAAGGGCTGCTCCAAAATGAATGCCTCCTATTTTATGATGTTGGTCCACAATATCAGAGGCGAATGTTGGTGGCATGGCAGTAGAGGTTGAACCTTCCCACCAAATTCCCTTACATTTTGTTGCCATGTGACAGATGCCAGCAGAGAGGCAGTCTGACAAAATGGTGTGTGACATGGAAGTGCCGATGAAGCAAAGGTGTGTCAATTCTTCCATGCAGAAGAAAAGACACCCACTGACATTCACCGAGGTTTGCTGAATGTTTATGGAGACCAAACAGCAGCTGTGAGCACAGTGAGGCAGCGGTGATAGTGACAGTAGATCCGCACCACTGGTGCAGATTTTGACAAGAGCAGCATGCAGGCTCTTATTCATCAGTGGTGAAAATGCATAGCTAATGATGGTGACTATGTTGAAAAATACTGTTTTGTAGTTGAGAATATGCTCTATCAAACAGTGTTATTGTGCTCTTTGTATCTCTTGTAGTTTCCATGGAAATAAATAGCAGGCATTGCCTTCAGTGCAACCTATTATGTATATGCGGAAAAAGACAATTCCTCCTCACTCAGGCAAACCATAAGGCTGGACATCCATACCTTAGTGCATGTCTATGAATCCATCCTGCATGGCTGTAGTAAAAAAGTTTGCAGCACTTGATAATGTTTTTCACATTCATTGCAATCTACAAGTCACGGTTGATTACATAAACAAGAAGATAACACTGACATACCTGGCGCAAATGCAAGCACCGGAAAACTGTGCTACTATATAATACAAAAAGCTATTTTATAGCTATTTTGATCATACAGGATCACCTTTTGTGGTACAGTAGGAAATGCTACAATAACACTCCATAAGAAATGAATATTTTGCATTTAGTGATGGTCTAAGGCAATTTCCTCTTCACATTGCACTAGTAAGCTTCAAAACTCTTTTAGGCAAGGCAGTGAATTTCAGATACAATTCATATTTTTTAACAGTAGGCTGAGGATGATCTTCCTTCAACGGCTGAGCCTAGAGAGTTGCTAGAAACCGAATACCAAAGATGAAGGCAGGTATACACTTCATAAGTATCAGTGCGTTTCATAATTCAAGTGAATTCTTTGTTCTTGCATATATTGAGGTGATTTTTTCCTTTTCACTTCAAAAATTATGAGAAATCAAGATTTAGGGCATTGAAAGAAAGAATTTACATGAGCAAAACTAATAACTAAACATTTAAGCAATTGCAACTCTCTTCACCAAATTTGTTAAAAATTTCAGCAAGCTGGACTTCAGAGTAAATGTAAAAACTGAAAACTGACAATAAAAATAATATCAAAGGGTTCCATGCTTACTTTGTCCTGTGTTGAATTTTCTCATCCCACAAGCGTAAAGCCTTGTTTAAAAATATCACTCTTTTTAACTGCTATTTCTGCAAATACAGCCAGGGAATGGAAAGTCAGGCTGTGGCTGAGTTCCTTCTGGCCCACATAATCATCAAGATTCTGCCACTGCTCCTTTCTCATTCATTCGAACACAGCTGCCTGAGACAGAATTAAAGCTAGCTCAGCTGCATATATTCTGCAGTGCTATCAGGAGTAAGGAGGAAGAAAGTCCTTGGAGGAAATCCTGATCATAGCGAAGTCAGGATTGCAATAGTACCCAGATTTTACACCTCAGTTTAATTGAAACAGTTGAGATTTCAAGTCCAGTACTCCCACTACTAAGCATCTAAACAGATTGAATGGGCCTATTCGTGGCAATAGCTAGCCGCTGATGTAAGCAAAGGCTGCCCAAAGGTGGAAAGCTAGGAATAAGCCAGATGTTACTGCTCCTATGCAACTCTGCCTGGTGAAAAAGGATGAAAAGAGGAGAAAGCTTTTTATCTTGCTAAAGACACAAAGAAGGAGAAAACAGCTTTTATTCATAAAAAAAAAAGTCATTTCCTTGCAGTGATAGATAGAAGACAAGGGAAAGTCAAATAAAAAAGGAGTAGACTTCCTCAGAGTAGGCTACAATATCTTGTCTTGCTGTGATTGGCAAAATATTTCCACCACAACTCCAAGCTTTTCATGGAGAAAAAGTACAGCAGTCTTGATTCATTTCTGCCTGTAAACAGACTTAATTAAAATGTTTTCTTTAATGGATGAAACAAAGGTTTGGATACTGTGGTTCCTGGCATTGGTGGTGTATTCTTCTGCCAGTTTGACAGGAACGCTAGTCCTTACAGGTTAGATAAGCTGAGTACCAAGTAGTTTATGCTATCCATATCTTTGAGCAGAGAAAGGCAATGTTCCTGTTTGCTCTCCAGAGAATTAGTGATATCGCAGCACTTTTAGCAACCACAAGGCTTTGCCACAGTGTCTTTGGCGTAATGTTCTCTGTTGTCACTGACACATGCCAGCTGGCTGCTGCTCCCCACCCCAGCAGTGACTGTATTTCATTGGCGTTTATGCATACGAAGCACTTGGGGATCCCTTGGGAAGAAAGAATACAATTAATATTTAAAATATTACCTTATACTTCGGGAGAGATATTTTCTTAGACTTCAGAAGCACAAAAGATATCCACTGAAAACACATCCTCTACAGACATTGTAACAGAAAGAAGTTTATAACATAGCTTTATGCAGATTTCCTGTCTCAAATTATGAAGTTCATTTTGCTTGTAATGCAAGTATTGCCAACCACTGTATATCAAAACATTTTCCTCAGCAATCACATGTCCCGTGGATCTGGGCTTAGAAGGTATCAGCTGCATCATGTACTGCTTCACTCACACAGCTTTAAGGAACCTCTTTGGTGTCTCAGGATATATGGCAAGGGCAGGAAGGAGATCTGGAAAGGGGCTTTCCTGAATTCCCATTACCCCCAGAATCTTGAATTCTGCCTACAGTAACACGTACAAACACTCTTTTGCATGCTGATGGGTCTGAGAAGAGTTTCAGGGAATCCCTGAGACAAGCAGGCCCCTAACATTAAAGTTAGGAGAAGAATTGCACTTTGCAGAGAAGGCAGAAGGCTGAATGGCAGGACAGAGAAGATCTGCACGGATGTGCTTCAGTGCCTTGTCTCTTTAGGGGGATATGCACAGAGGAGCCTGGGGCAGACCCAGTGTTTCCTTTGCAGGAAACAAAAGATGCTCACCCTTAATACAAGGATCAGAATCAAAAATCTGTGTTCAAACTTGTGACTGCTGCCCCTCATAAGAGCTGCACAGTCACCCTAATAAACAACATATGGGAAATCTGGGGGTATTAGTTGCCAAAAAAGCAAAAATAGCAAAAATTTAATGGCAGCAATGGCATATTCTACAGAAACGTACTGCAAGGAATAATTTGCGGACAGAGCAGTAAAACATGCTGCTTTCTTCCTTTTTTTTTTTTTTTTTTTTTTTTTTGTGAAAATGTGTCAAAAATGCATAAATTAGTAAAGTAAAACCCATAGTATAACACCTGGCACTCTCTCTGGCAAAGGCACTAGAGCTCAGATGTGCTTTCAAGGCAAACCCAGCAATGTAAAACAGCTTGGAAGCTTACCACCCTTCCAACCACTCCTGAAGGGACTGTGCATGAGATCCAATCTCCAAAATGCCTTTCTAAAGAGTGGAAGAGATCCAGTCCTCCGTGTCAGGAAAGATGGACAGAGCAGGAAAAGGAAGGGCCTCAGTCATGCTGCTTCCAGTCTTCTACCTCAGGATAATCTGACAGCTGTCTGTAGCAGCCTTTGTCTGGCCCCTTCCATTCAGCCCATGCAGAGATATAAACTTAGATTTCTAGCCCTTCATGTCATCCTGCTGTAACAGGCAGGAGAGGAAGAAAAGGGATGATGGGGAAGCTTTTAGAGTTATGGTTGTGTGCCTTATCGCCAAATGGAAGATTTCAATGTGCAAAGATCTATCAATCTCACGTATTATGCGCAGAGAGATACATCAGATTTTGTTTGTTTAAAAGAAAAAAAAAGAAAGAAAGAAAATAAATGCCTTAAAAATATTCTCCTCTTGCTATAAACACATCAGTGCTCATTTTCCCTATATTCTACTTTGGGCCATTTTGTGTAAAATCTTTAATTAAAGTTTTTCTTTGAAATTGTCATCATCAAACCAGAAGAAAGAAAGTGAAAAACGGAAGGACACAGCTGTGCATATATGAAGTGCTATTCAGTACCAAATGAATTGGAACAAAATAAGTATCGTGACTGTTATGCTCTTAGTTTTGGCTCTGTATTCTCAGTAGCACAGTCTAACTTGTCACTTTATATTGATTCCATCTGTTTACACTCTGCAGAGTATTGGCTTCCTACAGTGAACATTTCCTATTTACCAGCTGGTAAAGATAGGCCCAAACCAGATAGAAAAGAATTAGACTATTTTCAGACCCTCGTAAACATAAAATCAAAAAATTAATGGGGGAGGGGAGAGAAAAGTAGGGGAAGTGAGGAAAATATATAGGCCTGATGCTTGTTCATATGGATTGTTTTTTATAAGCCGTTGGCAATTTTTAGAGACCTTGAAATTTGTGCAATGAGTATACAAAATAAATCAATTTCCAGTCCTTTTTTACACTGCAATTTACATGAAGTGCTCTGCTGTAAATGTGCATCAATCCCAATACTTCACTAATCTTGAAAGAGAAATACTCAGGGTCTGAACTTAGCTAACATAAGATTCCCATTCACTCAAGCCAACCATAGGCGAAAGATCTCAGTATAAAATGGATATGCACGTGCAGCAGAGAGCCATCGTTGCACTCTGACAATTTGAGTTTGCATTATTTCTTTTTCCTACTTCCTGGATTCCTGGAGAGTGACTCCCTTCAGGAGAGCCCCTTTGCTAATCATGAAGCAAACAAACAAGCAAACAAACAAAAACGCACAAAGAAGAGAAAAAAACACCCTAGAACAACAACAAGTACAAACAACAAAACAAAACAACAACCCAGGTTGCAAGTCTTTCCTGAACAGTTTTATTTTTTGACATTCAGAAACACCATCTCATTGAAGTCTAGGCTTCTTTCTGTGGTGACGTGTCCTTTTTCCAGTATTACTGGGAAAGAGTAATACTTGGCCCCTATATTTGGTGTCCCAGCAGCCAAACCAGCACTCTATAAAGAAAAAGAAGGTAGATTCGGCTGTTTAGAAGATAAGCTGGCCTTTATTGAAAAGGCCTCAGACCGGCCAGCAACCGACCGGAAGCATGGAAAGTAAGGGTCTGGACTCCTGGTATTATATGTATATTCTGCTTCTTGTTACCCACAGCATATAAAGAAGCCCATAACTATCTCAACTACACTGCTGCCTTACCTTCTTGAACACTTGCTGAGTCACTAGAAAAAGAGCTCATTCATACACCATCATTCACTGTCTCAGGCTCACATCTGTTCAGCCTTTGTCCCTCCTTCCCGGGCTTAGTGGTTAGCTTAGAAGGCAGCACCAGGGATCCTAAACACCATGGTCATTTTTCTACAGTTTGCTGTTACTTCTCTTTCCTGATCATTTTTTTCCACTCCTTTCTCTGTTTAAATCTGCCCTTCCCAAGACTGTGATCTTCAGCAGATGCACGTGACTAGAGACAATGAGAGAACTCCTATAGTCAAAACTAAGCTCAGCGCTTTGCACTGGCATTTGAAATATTCAAAGTCTCCCTGACTTATCACTGCTTTACTGAGCAGGTAAGAATAACTACAGAGGCAGTAAGGCTTGCTTCCTGCAGATACAATGAATAGCTTTGGTGCCATAAAAACATGCAAGGACAGGCTTGGATCATTTGATTAAATGAACCATCATCATGGCTTGAATTTCTAAGTTTAGGACAGTGATGAGAAACCCAAGGTTGTCTGTCAGGTCTTGGCTCCCTATGTCTTTTCACTAGCTATAAGATGCTCTGTATCACCTTCTGCTTTCTTGATCTCTTGATCATCATTAGTTACAATGTCTAAATAGAAGTATGTATGATAAGTGGCCCTACTGTAGCTTTCTGCCTATACAAGGAGATAATTACTAATCCTTATTTTATTGAGGACATTAGTTACTTAAAAATTAAACAAACAAACAAAAAACCACAAAATGCATATACAAATTCAGAACCAACCACAATCACCAGTATAAATGTACTTCTGACTGATGACGGGGATCAAAAGAAGCAGAATAAGGTTTAGTTTAGGAAGTGCACGTGTAATATGTTACAGATGAATACATAAAAGATTGTATGAACTCTTAGTGTCTGTCTTATTACATGTATGTAGATCCTTTACACATCTTACAGTACTTAGTTAACTGAACTGTTCCTAGAAAATACAGGTAGCAGTAACCTGGCCATAAGTTAATGTTCTGTTAATGTACTAAAATATATATAAATGCTGTATTTCACAAAGCTGTTAATATATGTATATTAACCTTGCAAATTTAATGTAGCAGACCTCTAATTAGGACTTTGGAGGATATATTCAATACGTAAATTCTGTAATAAGAATATATTTCAGCTGTTTCTTTTGTGATATGAAATACTTAACATGAAAACGTAAATGTTAATCTTCAGTTTGCTGCATATAGCCAAATGAATAAAAGCTATGACATTAATAACAACTATACCCAGTTATGATTGATAGGCCTTTCTACAGTGAGAAAAGATTGTCTTGGATACAATCTGTCCTAACAGCCTTGCGATATGTTAATATTTTATTCAGGCTAGAGTGAGGATATATTCAGATGTCCTACCCAGTGGAAAGGAAGCAAATGGGCTGCAAATACTACTGCAGCCCTGAGGTGCAATAACAGCTGTGAAATCAGAAAGATTTTATTTCCCCCTCCCAAATTACAGGCCAAGTCCATGCCAAGCTCAGCAGGAGTTTGAAATTTCCTTGCATTTTACATCAGGTTATGTTTAATGTATTTCTTCTTCTACGAAGTGTCTCATAGTAGAAGCAGTAAGACTGTGGCACAGTTCTCTAGAAGGGACAGAATACTTTTGTGTGTGCTTGCAAATAGCAACTGTTATCATGATATGTGACATCAGGTTAATCTGTAAATGTCCAAATGCAGTAGATTGTGACACTAATGGACAGGTTTGCATGGCTCAGTTTCTTACATAAATTAGTAAATTTATGTTTCTCATAGCCATATCACCACCTCTTCTCCAATTCAAAAAAGTGTTTTCATGCTGTTCAGCAGTGTGTCTGAGCTGTAAGAAGCCTGAGCTCTTAGGCAGCTGAATACTTTTAAGAATACAAAATGGTTAAAATGCAATCCTTCCAATGCGACTGAATGTTCTACTTCAGTCTTGCAAAGGGCTAAACAATTACAGAATTTGTACTGGTATGAAGAATCTAGTTTCATAGCTAAGTCAAGCATTGTAATTCAAGCCATAAGCATCTAGTAACTAATAAATAAAATCACAGTGGGAATATGCTAGTCCTATGCCAGAGGTTTATTCCAAGACTTGAAGACTGCTTCAGTTTTTGATGTTAAAAAGGGATTCACAGAATAGATTAGAGACAAGAAGCTTTTAAAACACTTAATACTTCAGCATAATAAAAAAAACCCAGAACAACCAAACCTTAAGCATATCTGTGTGCTAAGATCTTCATAATGCAACAAGTCCACATCCTCTTACGTACATTGCAAAATTGATAGCAATACACAGAGAGCACTACCTACTCGTTATCTGAAATGAACTACTATGCCAGCATGAAGTTTCTGTTATTACCCTGGTTGACATACTTTCTAGGTGAGCAGGAATTCCAGCTGACTTAATGTCATTCTTTGGTACCCTTGGCTTAATAAACCAAAAATAATAAACCTAAAAAAATTAAATGGACATAAACCACAAGTGCATCACAGCACTGTTGAAGACCATTGCAGGGGCATCACTGTAAGAGTTTTGTCTTAGCATGCAAACAAATAAAAATGCAAGAAAGCAGTTTGATCCTGCCTTTGTTCTGGCTGCTCTTCACTGTTCTGTGCCTCTTATGGACAAAATCACAACATCTGGATCCCTGAGCAGAACAGATGTGGCAACTGTCTCTCATCCACAAGCAGGATAACCGTTTGGAATATTTTTTGTTCAAGGATGCTTATTTTTATTTTTTTGCTGCTGCACGGGATACAGGTGGCTGGATCTGACCCATGGGATGATACAGGAATCACATGGCCGAGAAAACTGTAGTGCCAGTTCTCCCCTCCTTCTCTCATCAAGTGTTCCTTAGAGAACTTTAAGCAAGCCTTCTCCCCGCTCCCCTGCACAACACTGAGATTTACCATCACCAGAAACATTTTAAATTAAAAATCTTTTTAAAATAAAAGATGTATTGCCTTTCCTTTGCCTTTCTTTCCATAATCCATTGACTTGCACCAAGCAACAGGCCAGGTCATTTTCAGAGTCAAATACCATCCAAGTGTACTTTTCTAGTAGTCTTAGCAGGTGCCAAGTCCTACTCTTTCCATGCTTGTCTCACATCTCAGCCTCAAGTAGCTGCTCCTGAACAGCTTTGCACAATTTTATTCATACTGGTATCTGTGGGATGAAGTCCTCAAAGCAAACTTCTGTCATAATTTCAGCCTCTGATTTCATTGGAATTGGCAGATTTTTAAACAAGGGGATAAAGTTCTCATAACCCCTCTTAGAACAACTTTTGTAAAACAGCACCTGTACTGCCCTCCAGTGGTGGATGTACATATACCTATTTCGAACAGCTCGCAATTCCACCATTACCTTTGCTTCCCCGCGCTGCACTGCTTCAGAAAAGATCCCTAATCAACGAGCTGGCCAAAAGACAAGGTCTACAAAGGATGGTCCCCATTTCCCACATTTTAGCGAGTTTAAAAGGAAATCAAGAGTAACATTCCCCTTGAACGTTAGAGGAAAATCCAACCCTGAGTGTATAAAAAGCTTTACCATTTTATTATATTCCATGTAATAAAGAAAAGATTAACCTTTTATTCCAGGAAAGATCCTTTGCTTGCTATTTAATTAGTTTTCACTAATTAATTAGAATTTTTAAGCTCTCCTGTCTCTCTGGGAGAGAGTCCCTCCCTTTTTCTGCTTTTCTTTTGCTGCTCCTCTTCTTCCTCCTGCCTCCTTTCAAAGTCCTAATCCCATTTTTGTATCCCCAGTATTACACTCCTTCATTCTCTCTTTGTCTGAGAGTTTTCTTAGCTTTGCACTTGCTGGGAACAAAGTTAGGCTGGAATGTACAGCATATTTTTTGAGGCCCAGATCATACAAACCCACAGTACAAACTGAAGGAAAAAGAACTTCCCTGCAGATCCCCTTTCAAAATTACAACCTTTATATTCCACTGGGGGGAACTGAGAGGGGTAGAAAGTGCAGCGGTGAAACAATATTTAGTGCTTCACTAAGAACGCTGCTGTGAGAGCACAACTTTTTTTTTTGTAATTATTATTTTCATATAAAGTGCAGATCTATTTTCCATTTTACTTCTCAAGTATCATCTTCCATTAAAAGGTGAGAATCCAAACTTAATCCTAGTTTACATGGAGTTGGCATCTTAATTTTACTGTTGAAAAATTACTTGCACTGAAAACAAAGAAAAACGTGAGCTATTTAATCCTAAGGAACTGGATTGTGAAGCATCTCAACATTCTGACTCCCTCGCCTTGGCTTCTGTGTTTCCCTTAAAGACGTCAGCTTTAGCAGCATGCTTTTGAATCCTTATGAAACTGCATTGGTTGTAATTTCTTTCATAGAGAGTAATTTACAGTGTTAGTTCAGTGAAGAGACAGATTAAAGATTCATATTTTTTCCAATAGCATTACTGTAGCTGAAGAGACTTGTCCCATCCCTTTGGCAATTAGTCAATATTCCTACAGCAACTACATCAGTTAAACATATAGGAAAAGCATTTTTGGAAAAGAGTTTATCGTATGACTAACTTACTACAAGCTCACATCAGCAGCTAGATTCAGCTTTGAGAGTCAGATTCATGACTACAATTTAGGAGCAATTTGGCTGCATAATAGAGAAAGGTTAGCTTTTTAGCAAGCTGCTACCTCCTACAACTTTAGTGAACTCTGACAGGAAATCAAGATAGGGCACAGTAACTTTGCCAATATTTGAGACCTGTATTTCAATATACATAGATGAATACGTGCTTAAGTACATAAATGTGTCCTTCATGTACATAAACATGTACATGCACATATAACATGAACATAACATACATGTACATTAATATAGCCTACAGTGTCCAAGCATTGGAACAGGCTGCCCAGGGAAACAGTGGAGTCCCCATCCCTGGAGGTGTTCAAGAAAAGGGTAGATATGGCACTGAGGGACGTGGTTAGTGAGTATGGTGGTGTTAGATCGATGGTTGCACTGGGTGATCTTAGAGGTCTTTTCCAACCTTAATGATTCTATGATTCTACAATGATAATAGATAATTTAAATACTTCACTCGTATTACTAATTTATTATTTTCTTAGTAAAATTAAATTCATCTTACTTTCTCTTTTGTTCTGCATATTATGCATTACTACTTCTCAGCAACTTGTCTATAATTAAGCAGAATATAAATTTAATGCCTCATAAATCCTCCAGCAAGAAAGTACAACCTACAAGTCTTTCCATCAAGTAAGACAAATATTTCTCAACTCTCTAGCTCTGTGATCTTTCACATGTACATATGAAAGCAGATTCATTCCCATCAGCTCCTTCTTTTGTGCAAAAAGAGTGTTTAAAGTGTTTCAGGTGCGTGTGTCCCCCTCAGGGCAATTTATTGTTAGCAAGGAATTTAATAATAATCTTAGTTGAAATGGGCCTAACCCATTGAAGACTAATTAGTTTAAAAGGAAATATTGTCATATTTAGTTCAAGTATATTAGGGGAAGGAAAAAAAAGATATAAAAAAAGATATAAAACAATTGCCCACAATTACAGGACAAAAATTAAAGAGTACAGTAACACTGGTACCAAATGTTCAATAGAATCCACCCTGTTTATGACCAACGTCTCAGTCACAATACCATATTAATGCCCAACATTCCTTCAAGTTCAGTCCGACTATGGTTCATAAGTTAACAAATTGTAAAGTGTGCTGACAAACTCCCCATCCAGACAAAAAGCATCTGGTCTCCATCTCAGAGTTCACAACCTAATCCATGCGCGTTTGTAACACTGCATGTATATGAATCTAAGCTTTGAGTGGTGTCACAAAGTCTGATAGTAACTTGCAAATCTTTCAAATAGAGACAAGCCACAAACAAAATCTTCTTATATGTAGGTCGTTCTGAAAGTAATGCCTGCTATTTATTTCCGTGGAAAATACAACAGATACAAAAAGCACAATAACTCTGATACAGCAAAATCTCAGCTACAAAACACTGTTTTTCAACATAATCAACACCACTAGCCAGTTTGTATGGATGAGCTGTTTATTCACAATGCTTTTGCAGGTTCTCTATTACTTTCACTTGAACTACTCATATAAGGTTCCAACCATACCTATTTGTCTTGAGCCTGCTCCCATTGGAACATGGAAATTTTGCTACTGACACATAGGAATAGCCTCTAAATGGTTATAAACAGCAATGACTTAGCATACCTCTGCCAACATAGCATCAAATTCAGATTCTGTTAGACGGACAAGAAAGGTTTCAGTCACTCTCCTGAATTCATCCTTTGTGGCTGTCAGGGTCTGAGCAATATCAAGCGTCTGAAATGCTTTTTTCAGTTCTTCTTTTTCAGTTGTTTTTTGAAGATCTGTCCAATGTCCTGGGAGAAGAACACAAGATCTAGGACAGAGCTCACAGATGTAGCTGTAAAATACATTAGACAGTCATCAGATACTCATAGCCAAAGTCATATGTTTTTTTCTGAGAATTCAACAGAAACTAGTTAATTTGCAGACACATACAAGTAAATCAGCTACTGCTTGTCCACTGATTTGAAAGCAATATATAAATAAACACACCTGTAATGACTTACTAACAGGTCTTTCATTCCTGAAAGGACTAGTTACTATTTTCTTTGCCCTGTATTTTATTCAGTTACTGAGTCTTCTGTAGAGGTATCACATACTAGAGGGATGAGCATTCACTGTTTGTATGTAGAGCTTACAGGTAGTACATATTTTAGTCCATGTCAGCTTCTTTCCCTCAAAAAACTTGCCCAGCAATGGAAAAAGAGCAGATGTCCCTGACAGTGCAGTGTAGTGCGCAGAGATGCCTTGTGTTACTTTAGACACCTCCAGCTCTCATTGGACCTGAAAAAGAACTAGAAAAGGACCAGAAGTTTTTGCCTGATGTTTCTTTTGGATTCATAGTGAGTCAAATTCAGCCACAGTGTAAGCACTTAATTACCTGCAAGAATCTGAAAACAGAGTCTAGCTCATCTGTATTTATGCTTGCTCCAAATTTAATCTAGGATCTGTTCTTAAAGAAAATATAACTGCCTTCAGAAAAAACTTTGTTTACAAAAAGGAAAATGGCAAAATACGGGTTCTTGTTATTGACAGCCTTGCTGCAGTAGTATGGGAGTCTTCTAGTAGCATTCCTATGATCATCTGTTTCTTGCCCAGAAAAGATACAATCATGGATGCCATGTATATTTAATTTCAACTCTTACCTTTTCTGACAAAGGAAAGAATTCAGAAAGCATGGTTGGATACAGCTTCAGTGAAATTAATAAAGCCATCACTGCTTAGTCCTACTCCTCCCTATATCTGAAGCTACATGGCAGGAGAGGAGGACGTGAGATGTGCAATGACAGAGGAAGCCATGCATGATAATAATTACAAATTACTTGCAAAAGGACTGTCCACGTTGGGATCAACAGCAAATTCATACTTGATTGGAACAAACTATTAATCTTAATGCTTCAGAAAATGAACTGTAAAGGGAGCAGTCATTTCAAGCGAGTACCCAAGAAACAAGATGTGTATCATATCTGGTAATGTGTTATAACTGGTAACAGTGATCTTGTAGTGATTTAAGAATATAAATGAGACAACAGTCCAAAGATCAAATGGACTTCAGAGAAGGGAATAAAACAAAGATGCTGTTTACCTACAGATACAGAAGCAATTGTAACAAGAATTAGGTGAGAAGTGCCATGGTTCCCTCTTCATCCCTCTTTCCACCAGTAGATCTAGATTGATGTTGTTAGGCTTACAGCAGGAATGCCCAACCTACAGACTGGCCCTGACCATCCTGAGAACTCCCCCCATCCCACACCATCATGGTGGTGGTTCTGCCTAGCTATGCAGCCCATCCCAGCCCCAGGCACGCACCCATCTCTCAGCAGCAACCACACATCGGTGGGCTATTAACACTGCCTTGGCTGAAACCAGGACATGGGGAGGGTTCAGTGCAGTGCCAACTCAAGTTATGGCAAACAACTGTACACATTTTGATACATTGGTTAAACACTGTTCTGTGAGCAGAGAAAAATATGCAGCCATGCTTTCCATTTTGATAAAGGAACTTGAGAACAGGTTTCAAGATTGCAGAAAAAAATTATCAATTTTTTTGTATCTTTGAAACTCCATTTTCATATGTCGTAAATACAGTTTTCAAACTGAATGTATAGAGAATATAGAGGGACTGTGATATTCAACTCAAAATTCTGAAAATGCCTCTATACCAGACTTTTGTAAGACCTCTCTTAGCAGATAATATCCCTCGCTTCACAATCACACCTTATTCACATCATCACTTTTGGCAGTCCTTGCCATTTGTGAACAAGTATTGTCATGGATGAAGCACAGGAAGAGCAATATTTAATTACAAAGAATCTCTGATGAGCACCTTGAGAGCTCACTAGGAATTACAACCACTGCCATTGAACTGATGCATTTGTTTCACAAAAATCAAGGTCAAATATCAGACCAGTTTTATGTTTTTGTTGTTGTTTTTTTACTGTCTTAATAGAAATATTAAAAAATAAAATGAGCTTTCTTATACATTACATTAATATACATTAACTATATTACGTACTTCAAAAAGGGCTGCTCCAAAAGTAATGCCTCCTATTTTATTATTTTGGCCCACAACATCATAGGTGGATGTCTACAGCAGCAGAGGTTGAACCTTCCCACCAATATTCCATTACATTTTGCTGCTGTGCAACAGATGGCAGCAGAGGGGCAGTCTGACAAAATGGTATCTGACATGGAAGTGTACGTGAAGCAAAGGCGTGTCATTGGATTCCTCCATGAAGAAGAAATGGCAGTTGTTGACATTTGATGACTCTTTCTGAGTGTTTAAGGAGATCAAACAGTGGATGTGAGCATTGTGAGGTGGTGGGCGGTGTGTTTCAGCAGTGGTAACAGCAGATCACCTTCACTGGGGCAGGTTTTGGCAAACAAAAGCATGCAGGCTTTTGTTCACTGCTAATGAAAATGGTGGTGACTATGATGAAAAATAGTGTTTTGTAGCTGAGAATTTGCTCCATCAAGTAGAGTTATTGTGCTCTTTGTATCTGTTGCAGTTTCCATGGAAATAAAGAGGAGGCATTACTTTTAGAGCAACTTATGCAGTCTAAGTCAATTCCTCTTCATTTAATGCAGTCCAGACAAGCCAAAAGGTTGGACGCCCATGGTCTATAGGATCCAGTAACCATAGTTTATCTACATGAGAGGACTTCTTGCAACGTGCTGAAGAAAACGTGCCCCAAACCGTAAATGACAGAAGGGCTCCTTGGCCATCACAATTTGCTACACTGAAAGATAGCACTGACCCCCAACAAATCGTGCAGAAAAGGCTGAGAGGACAAGGCTGTCTGAAAGTTACGATTTGTCTTCTACATAAAAATCCTTCAATCATGCAGAGTCCCAGTGCTATGAAAGCTTAGATTTCAGAACAAACCTGCTGCTGATTTAATTGAGTGCTGCCTATTGCCATGCAATGATGCTTTGTTTAGCTTAAAGTGAGGTCCTGGAGTTAATATGACTCATTGAGAGGATGAGTGTAAGGCACTAAAGTCTTCCACATTTGTCACTCTGGCCATGGTCTCCCCTGGGTTTATACCAGAATTATCAGAATATACAAGAATACAGGACAAGAAAGGAGGTGGTGTGTCTGGCAACAGCAATGAGAGAAAAAATATTATTTGTCAAGAGACGTAATTTGCTGATAAAAATTTTGACAGTAGCAGCATCCAGTACAACCACAGATATGTTGAACTCCCTGTATGTGGTTGCTGCTAGTCAGCAAGACCTATCTCCTACATCAGCTCTTTTTTTTTTACAGTTTAGAGCAGGAAACTAGAGCAGTAAACTAACATCTTTACCAAACAACACAGGATTATCAGTAAAAATGCTTTTAGCCACTATATTTAAGGCTTTGCACACTAATGCACTCATCAAAAAAAAAAAAAAAAAAAAAAAAAAACCACAAACAAATTTTTTCAATTAAAAAAAACAAAAAACAAAAACCTGCTGTTTTATTAAACAGTTAAGTTGCTTAGATGTTTACACTTCTAAGCTTTCGCAGGAGAAAAACACATGTACCTGACATCAGTTCATTACACTAATTACTCTGTTTTATGAAGAGCTATTAATAATTTTTTGCACCAGGAAATCTGAAGCAAACTATAATCTAAGTATAAATAGAAAAGTCGAGTGGGCAAATAACAATCAGATAGGGACAGTATTGTATGGTATATATGACAGTTTCATAACTGTGGCTCACTGGTGACCTATGGGGCAATGTTAAGCAATGTTAAATGATCTGCATCTGCTCCGTGCAACCATACAGCTTCAAAAGGGGTTACAATTGCAAGTACTGTTATGTGAGCTTCCGGCAGAAATTCTGAGAGATGACAGTGCTCTAAAGCTCAGAGCTTTGGGAGCTGTTGCCCTTTGTCATATTCAGATATGATGAGGCATAGCTTATACACTACTGTGCCCACTTCTGAGCCCCACCATACAAGAGAGGCAGGGGGGTCACTGGAAAAAATACATCGTAATGCCACCAAGTGATGAGGTGATTAGGCTGGAGAGCAACTTTGTGAAAAGAGATCTAGGGGCTCTGTGCCTTAGTGGACAAAACAGTCATTCATACTCTGGGGAGCATCGGGCACATCACTGCTAGGCAATTTATGCTGGTAGTGGAATAGCTCATGCACAGTGCCCCACAGCTTCTCCAGAAAGGAAAAAAAAGGGGCAGGCACTGATCTCTGCTCTCTGGTGACAGCAATGGGGCCTGAGGGAATGGCATGGAGCTGTGTCAGGGGAGGGTCAGGCTGGCTGTTAGGAAAAAGTTCTTCACCAGAGCATGGTCAGGCACCAGCGCAGGCTCCCCAGGGCAGTGAGCATGACTACAAGTGCCTGAGTTCAAGCAGCATTTGGACAATGCTCTCAGACATACGGTCTGAATTTAGAGTGGTTCTGTATGCAGCCAGGCATTGGACTCAATGATCCTTGCAGGTTAGTTCCAACTCAGGATATTCTGTGATTCTGAGGGATTGGAGCATACCTTCTGTGCGTAAAGGCTTAGAAAGCCGAGCCTGTTTAGCCTAGAAAAAAGAATGCTCATCAGTGTGTACAAATACTTGAAGGGAGGGTACAAAGAGGACAGAGCCAGCCTCTTTACAGTGGTGCACAGTAACAAGAGCTGAGGAAATCATAAAACACATCATAGAATGGCTGGGTTGGAAGGGACCTTACAGACCTAGATTAAATTCCTCTGCCACGGGCATGGTTGCCACCCACTAGATCAGGCTGCCCAGGGCCCCATCCAATCTGGCCTTGAAATCTCCAGGGATGGAGCTTCCCAACTTCTCTAGGCAGCCAGTGCCAGTCACTAAACACTGTCCAAGCAAAATATTTCCTCCCAACATCTAACCTAGATCTCTCCTCTTTTAGCTCATTCCCCCTTGTCCTATCACTATTTGACCAAGTAAAAAGTCAGTCTCCATCTTGTTTAAAAACTTCCTTTAGTACTGAAATGCTGCAGTGAGATCTCTCTGGAACCTTCTGTTTACCAGGCTGAACAAGCCCAGCTCCCTCAGCGTTTCTTCATAGGAGAGGTAATCCAGTCCTAAGAACTTCTTCATGGCCCTCCTCTGGACCTGCTCCAACAGCTCTGTCTTTCTTGTGCTTGGGGCCTCAGGCTCCCTCAGACCTCAGACCATTTGCTGCAGATGGTGCCTCATAAAGGCAGAGCAGAGAGGGACAATCACATCCCTCATTCTGCTGGCCACCACTCTTTTGATGCAGCCCAGGACACAGCTGACTTTCCAGGCTGCAGCCACCTTCTGCTGGCTCATATGAAGTTTTCACCCACAAGAAACCCTATGTACTTCTATCCAGGGCTGCTCTCAATATGTTCCCAGATACACATACTTGAGATTGCCCTGATGCAGGTGCAGCACCTTGAACTTGTTGAACCTCATTCAACCTATGTGACTCCACTTCTCAAGTTTGTCCAGGTCCCTTTAGATGGCATCCCTTCAGTTGTATCAACTCCATCACTCAGCTTAGTGTCATCTGCAAACTTGCTGAGGCTTGACTCAATCCCACTGTCTCAGTCATTGATAAAAGATGTTGAAGAGCACTGGTTTCAAGACAGACCCAAGGGACAACCTGTCACGAGCCTCTACCTGGATGCAGAGCCATTGACTACAGTCCCTTGGCTGCAACCATCTAACCAATTCTTTATCCTCTCAGTAGTCCACCCTTCAAATCCATATCTCTCCAACTTAGAGATAAGAATGTGGTGTGGGACTACATCACAGATCTTGCAGAAGTCTAGGTAGGCAATATTAGTTGCTCTTCCTTTGCCCACAGATAATATTACTCCATCACTGAAGGCCTCCAGACCAGTCAGGCACAATCTGCCCTTGGTGAAGTCATGCTGACTGTCTCCTTGTCTTGCATAAGTCTTAACATAGCTTCCAGGAGGATCTCCTCCATGATCTTTCCAGGCACAGAGGTGAGGCTCACCAATCTGTAGTTTCCAAGTCTTCCTTTCTACCCTTCTTAAAAATGGGAGTGATGCTTCCCTTTTTCCAGTTATCAGTCAGCCATGACTTTTTAAATATGATGGAGAGTGGCTTGACAACTACATCATCCTTACATCCCAGTTCCTGGGATACATGTTATCAAGCCCATAGACTTGCACTTTTTCAGTCTCATCAGGTGGTTTCAGACTTGTTCTTTGCTTACAGTGGGAGAAATTTTGCTCCCTCAGCATCTGCTTAGAGGTTCAGGGATGTGAGAGACGTGGGAAGCCTGACTGCCAATGAAGACTGAGGTAAAGAACTCACTGAGTGCCTCAGCCTTCTCCGTGTCTGTTGATACCACTTCTCCCTTTTCATTTATCAAAGGGGGTACACCCACCTTGGCCTTTCTCTCCTGACCAGTGTACCTATAGAATCTCTTTTTGTTAGTTTTCAAATCCTTTGGGAGGTTCAGGTCCATCTGCACCTTGGCCTTCTGATTAAAACTCTACGCATCCAGAGGGCATCCCTGTACTCTTTCCAGGCCACACACCCCCGCTTCCACCGCCTGTGCATTTCCTTGTTAGCCAACAGAACAGCAGAAGCGATGGTCACCGTCTAAGATAACATTTTTTATTCCCTCTGAACCCAACAGCAGAGGCTTTCAGCAGCCAGGCTGCCTTTCCTTAGCCCCGCTACAGGCTCAAAGCAAAGCCTGCTGCATTAGCCCTGTCAGCGCACGAGGCTCAGCGGCACCCAGCCTGCTGCTGAGCTCGCAGAAAGTGCCTGTCCCAGCAGACCACCCTACTTAGGCCTCCAGAGCAGAAAGCTGCTCAGCAGCACTCAGAAGTTTGATAGCCGCAAGGCAATGCCATTAGTCACGTCCGAGCTTGCTCCGAGGCACCCTTTCCCTTCCTTCCGGAGTACACGGGGCCTTTCTTCGGCGCCACTCCGAGCGGACTCCGCTGCTCCCGGACGCATCTCCTTGCGGGCTCTGGGTCCGGCACCGGCAGACGTTACCTGCCGCCCAGCGGAGGCGGGAAGCAGTCACTGCTGATAGCAACACCCCGCTCTACTTCCGCATTCTGCTGCTGCCTGACGCTGTTGCCGCAGTAACGACGGTCCTCGCTCCTGATTGGGCAGGGGGGTCCGCCGTTGGCATGGCAGCAGTAAGGCGGGCCCCTATTGGGTGCGGGGCTCAGGCTGGGCTCACAGTGCTCTTGAAAAGCGAGGAGATTCATAGTGTGATAGAATCATAGAATGGCCTGGATTGAAAAGGACCACAATGATCATGTAGTTTCAACCCCCCTGCTATGTGCAGGGTCGCCAACCACCAGACCAGGCTGCCCAGAGCCACATCCAGCTTAGCCTTGAATGCTTCCAGGCGTGGGACATCCACAACCTTTCTATTTTCAACAAGCAGGGTCATTATCTGCTGACAGAGATAACCTATAGGATGAACATTTTATTTTAAGAATTTATTTGTGTATTCACTAAGCCCCGCTCATTTGATGAGGCGTAAATAAAATACCATGAGGCTTGAAATCTAGATGTTTTCCTCGGTTCTGATGTTGCTCTGATCAGCCCGCTCATGCCGAGTGCTTTGTACTCATGTATCCATGGGCAGCACTCTTCCAGCTGTATGGAAGCAGAGGTAAAGCCTGTGGGGGCAGCTTTCACAGCACACTGTTACGCCAGCTGCATTGCCAGGGTGTGTGAGGATTATGTTGTTATCTTATGTTCAGTGTTGTCACAGGCTGGATTTATGGGACCAAAGCTGGTGACCATGGGTTTAACATCTGTGTGGCAGGTTCTTTGTAGCTGATAGCAGAAGAGCTATGATGATTTGAGGAGACTACTTCTGCATGAGGTGCAGGACTGGAGGACATGCTCTGTCTCCTCACAACAAATCAGCCTACACTGAAACCACCACCCGTATCGATTTCAGTTAATATGTCAGACTGCCATTACAGCAGCTGAGGAGCCAGCTCACATTTGCATCTGCTGTCTCTCCTCCACAGAGGCCATTTCTGGCAGTGAGGCAGAGAGGACAGCTGCAGGTGATGGCTTTTAAAACTGCTCTAGCATGTCTTTCCAGAGCCTGTCATCTGTGAGAACTCCAGCAAAAGTTGTTGCGTGGCATTATGATTTACTCACAGATGAAATTGCAAAATCCAGAAAAATGACACTGGCAGTTTATTGCAGGAACCTCAGTTATGTCCCTGCATTAGCAGGAAGTGCAAAGACTTCTCCGTGTCTCTTTTCACACAGAATCACAGAATCACAGAATGGCCTGGGTTGGAAGGGACCTCAAAGATCATGAATCTCCAACCCCCCTGCCGGGCAGGGCTACCAACCACCCCATTTACT